>JAJJMC010003761.1:1862378-1987934 GCA_023531435.1 Papaver californicum | reverse complement strand
TTCTGGAAAGTCCAGAAACGAAGAATCAGAAATCCAGAAAAAATCTGCTCGTGATCATGATGAAGAAGATGAAGATTCTGTTGCAAAAAGTTTGAAGCTTTCATGGCCAAAAGTTTGAATATTATGTTGATAAAGCTTTTAACTTTGCAACGTTTATCTTCATTTGCAAAATTTAATTTCGGTGAAACAGTTATCCCTCTGTAACAGTGAGTCTGTAACTTTTATAAACGTTGCAAACTCACCGTTTTCATTATTTTCACTCTGTTTCATTATTTTCAAACACTTTGAGCTATGTACCAAACTTTTGAGGGTTTTTTGAGCAAGATGAGCTAAACCCCATATGCTGAGGTGACGGAGGAAGCCATTGTTTCAATAAAAATGGTATATTTC
The DNA here is from genome assembly GCA_023531435.1 of Papaver californicum. Taxonomy (NCBI): domain Eukaryota; kingdom Viridiplantae; phylum Streptophyta; class Magnoliopsida; order Ranunculales; family Papaveraceae; genus Papaver; species Papaver californicum. The sequence goes on along the minus strand of JAJJMC010003761.1, from coordinate 1,987,544 downwards.
TATTTTAATTATTTTTTATAATTTTTTTTATGGTTATTTGCCTTGGTTGAAATTTGATTTAATGATATTTTTTGTTAAGCAGTTGTGATTTCGTTAGATGGTACATGATTTGGCCTAGGTTTTAGATGTTCCATGCTTTTGCTATACAATTGTTATTTTTAAAATCTACTTATTGCAACATTTTAGAATCAAATTAAATGTAAGAATTGCATGAATATTAATTAGTTTGAATCACTTTAATTGGTTAATGGTGAAATCTATAACCTCAGTATTTGTTAATATTATTTTCATATTTTGTGTATATTTTTAGTTAAAATTGATTTATTAAATCTAAATTCAATCTTCACAAGTTCGAGCGAACGATACTTTAATAACCACAACTACAAAACACATCAATTTTTGGCGCCGCCGATGCGGACTTGTTTTTAGAATTGTTTTTAGATTATTTTTTTTAGGTTAATTAGTTTAGTTAGATTTTTATTTTATTTATTTTTATTTGTTCTATTTTACGTTTTTGGGTATTTTCTTTGTATTACAAGTTTTGGATCAAAAAGAAATTGGAGCTTTTTCTTTTGGTCTCTTACTTTGTAGGTTTTCTCCTAGGTTTGGGATTTAGGTGAGATAGGAGGAAGTACTATGGAAAAGAGGAGATAGTGACGTGAAGGTGGAAGAAAACCTAAGGAAGAGAGAGAAGGAGGCTCATTTAGGTTTTTCTTGGTTTGTGGAGCGTGATACGGAAAGTAGAGGAAGAAATACCTATGGCTAGAGATTCGATTGGAGGACTTTTTCTTGGAGTTTTCTTTTAGGTTTTTTTCTTGGGAGAGCTAGGGTTTCAGTACAGTTTTGAGAGGAGGAAGTTAAACCTAGGTTAGGCAGACAAGAGGCAGAGTATACAGGAAAAGAGAGACATCGTCAGGAAGAGAAAGAAGCTGGTGGAGGTTTTTGCTGTGTACTGTTGGTGTGGGCGGCTGCTGTACGCAGGAGAAGAAAAAGACATCATCATTGATCTATTTTGGTTTAATCTTTTCCTCTCTACTTTTCTAGTATTTATTTTTATGGGTTTTGAGAAACCCAACCCTATGTTTTGCTGATTTTTATGACTAGGGTTTTGGGTAGAAACCAATTTTGATTATGGAAAATTTATAAATAAATGGTTTAAATATTTAATAATTTATCTTCATTGTTAGCTTGATTAATTATTGAATAAATAGTAGATTTGATCATATATGCTTTCCGTTTGATACGTCCTGCTTGGATTAGATTCTTAGACGGTGTATGCAATCAACTAGATATTTGATTCATTGAAACTATATATTGGTTAGATAGTTCTACTGATTGTTTATGCTTTTGAATTGATATGCCATGCTTAACAACATTAAATGGGATATACTTTTTGATTGATAAGCAATTTTTTAGAAATGTCAACTTGGAAGTGAAGAAAATTACAGTGGTGAAACGACAATTTTGGAGATTAGATGTGAGTTTTATAAATCAAATTGGCGAAAACCGAAAACCCTAGTGCCCTCTCTACTTGATCAAATTGTATATTTTAGCTAGTTTATTTTAGTATTTTCTCTTTCATTAGAATTTTTAAAAATCCAAAAATATTGTTTCTGATTAGTTTAATTGAGATATTAATTGCAGTATTGTCCCCGCTCCCTGTGGGTTCGACCCGTACTTGTCATTGTCTGCATTGTAGACACCGTGCGATTGCGGTTATTTTAGGTATTTTTATATTTTTCTTATTTTTGGACTTTGGACTTTGAACTTTTGAACTTTATTATTAATTTTTAAACCCTACGGAAGGGTATATAAATATAAACTGCAACAGGGAAGGACGATAATTACGATATTGTCTAGGCCCCTTGGGTTCGTACACTGACACAGGAGTTGGTGGCCCGAGTCGACTTCAACGGTTCATCCCCCGTCTGGTATGGGAGGTAAGACTCGATCAACCCACGAATCCCCTGTCAGTAGGTTTTCTGTATTCCTTCATAATGCATATATATTGAGGACTTGAATACAGATTTATTTTCTAGTAAAGGGCAAGGACTGGCCATATAAGATAAGGACTTGGATTTCATCACCGTTTGCTTCTTGCCTGACTTAGGAACACGTTATCTACGCGAACCTAAGCCTAAAATTTGACTAGAAAGAGACCTATAGGGTATCGAGCTTATTGGAAAATCATTCAAAATGACTGTATTGGTTATTTTGTTAGCATAACTTAAAGTTCTAGATGATTATTTTAAGTTGATTAGAGCCGCCTTGTAACCCAAGGAAAAGTTGCCAAAAAGGCAGGGTTATCAAAGCTCCTTAGAGATTATCCTGTTTCTATTCGACTTAATCTAATTCAGATTGTTCTAAGAGATTTGCTAAAACTGTAACTAGTTGCCTATTGGAAGAATAGAAGTTGGTCTAGAAACAATCTAAGTGGAGCCATCATGATTTTTGTTTGCTAGATTCAGTAGGTTTGATTTGGTTGAGTCGGCCTTGTTTTTGTATGTTTAGAACCCCTTCCTATTAGGATTTATTTTCTTAGATTTTTTGTAAATTTATTAGGAAATTTTTGTTAAAAAATGTCGAGCTGGTATTACAATAAATATCCGACTGAGTTTCAAAACATGCATTACCCTTACTATGACCATAGTGTGGATAGTGCTTGGACTACTACCAACCTTCTGAAGGTTATGGTTCATACCATGGAGGCCCCAATTACTATTCGTACGCGCACCAGTCATATGAATGGGAAAACGAGCAAAATTTGAGTTCTTTGTCTTGGAGGGATGCCCTTAAGCAGGTGCAATCTAGTACTTATAGTGAACCTATTATGCCTCTATAAGAATCACACGAGCAGTTAATATCTAGCAATCTTTATGATCTAGTTTTTTCTATAGAGAATTCCGTCAATGAGTTGACTGGGGATACAAGAAGGTTCACATTAAGTAAGGGGGGAACAATTAGTATCCCAACTCTTCCTCTAGAAGAATCACACGAGCAGCTACAATCTAGTACTCCTTGTGATCCATTTGTTTCTCTAGAAGAAGCACTCAACAAGTTAGCTGAGAATACATATAGGTTTGTGTTAAAGACGAAAGAAAGTATTGCTCAAAATAATCTTAATTGCCAATACATTGTTTCGACTTTTACCCTTGATAATAATGATGAATATTTACCTAATTTAGAGGACGAGGTTAGAATAGAAGACGCTATTTATTTAGATAAGGTTCAATTATCTTCATACTATTATGATGATGACGATACTTTGATGAGGAAATTGAAATCCGTAGTCATAATGATGAGGAAATTCTCACAACAATTGAGTTTCACGATAACAATGATGTCTCTAGTTCTGATCCTAATAATATTAATGATTATTCACCTATTCAAGAGAAAAGGGATTTAACTAGAGATAGCATTGTTATAAACGGTGAAATATTTCCTCATTATTATGAAGACGACGATGGTTTAGAGGAACGAGTCTATTCTGAGACTAGTGTTTTAGAGTCCAACGATTCAGGAACAATAGTCTCAAACGAAGAAGATAAACTCGTAGAAATCTTAAATGTGAGTGAGACTGCACCACCTGATTATAAATTAGAAGAAGCAATTGACCATTTTCAGGAATCTGATGATCTAACAATTAGGGAAATTGTGACTAGTATACCTAGAGACACCCAAAATTCTAAGTTTGGGGGTGATTATTATTCTCCTTGTGCTTTATTTTTAACTCTTTTAAAAGTCCCTCACTTGGGACTTAATGTTTGTGCCTCTACCATATTAAGAGACTATCTTCAAGAATTGTTTCCCGAACCTAATCATGTCCAAAAAGAAGTGCAGTTGTTAGAAACCCATCCTCTGGTCGATGTGGTTCACTTAGAAAATAATACCAAGATTGACTTTGTTTTCCCACCAAAATATTTTCTTCCATATGTGGGAACGTTTGAATTTCGAATGTGTCAGTTATTAAGTTTTAAGACTAAGCCTAATTACTTTAGGAAATTAGAATCGACACATTTGCTTAAGAATGACCACCATTTTAAGAGTAGTCAACTGTGTGGGTCAAACCTGATTGACTTTGAGGATCCACAAATTTTCAGGTTATTATTATGTGCCTTAAATTTATTATTTGAATTTTTCCAGACTCTAGAACCTGATCCTCCGGATCCTTCCTATCAGGAAATTCAGCCTAAAGAGATTTACCTAGACCCTTTCATAGAGCCTGAACCTGAACCTCAACTAGATGTAGTTGTCATAAACAAAACACTAGATAGGGATAAGGTTGTACTCGGTTTGTTCACTTTCTGGGCCTGCTGTAATTTCCTTTTATTTTGGATAATATTGTTTTATTCAGAAGACCCACAGTTGTTCTGACTATTTCTATATGATTTTATAAGGTGACTAGTTCTTTCTTAGTCTGGCTGAAGACTTTAAACTTAGCACTTCTTGGGAGGTAACCCATGCTCATGCGACACGGTAATATCTTTCCTTAACTCCTTTCCTTCGATTGGTAGCAATTTCTCCTTGTTCATATATTTAATCATTCATCTTTAGAACATTGAGGACAATATTAGATTTACGTTTGGGGGTAAGGGAGAAACTTTTAGTGAAACATGAAACTCAAAAGTCTAGAAACTTGTGAACAATTCAGGATGATACTAACCATTCTAGGTAGATGAAAACTTAGCTCTTTTTTTATAGGAATTGATGTGCCCGGCTAAATGGTCTATTCATAAAAGGATGCCTAACTCAGGTGTTAGAAATAACATGATAATCATTGAACAAGCATATCTCGGAATCATCGTAATCATATCACTTTATATTTTTATTTTTGCAATTTTATGTTTCTCTAAGTTATTTGGTGGGGCCCTAGTATTGCCATAAGGTCGTAGCTTGGATGCGTTAGAATTTTAATTTTGATGAAAATAAAAAATGATGACACTTTGATAGCAATATGTGTGTGTTCTCCTGTCTCCGTCGTCTAAGCAAGCGTGGAATGCAGGATCCATGGGAACTATCATGTAATCTGCTGAAAAGGAGCATGCGCTTAGATTCAAAGGATCTAATCATGTAGTCGTGAAAAAAAAAAGAAAAAAAAGAAAAAAAAAAGAAAAAAAAGAAGAAAAAAAGGAAGAAAAATAAAATAAAATAATAAAAATAGGAGCATCCGAGCCGGACTTTATACTAATATTTTGGGAAACATCGTTCACCTTAGTCAACATATGCACCATGCATCACTTCTATATCCATTTTCTAATCTATCCTTGTGAATGAATTTGATGATTTCGAGCAATGTGAATTATATCCAGTTTTGGATGTTCAATGATTATTTGAGTAGAGTTTTGCATTCGTATATGAATTTTAGTACGCTGAGTGCAAACTCGTGTACAACAATTGGATTCATACAGGGTAATGATTCTTATAGCCGAAGAATTTAGTATACTAACTAAATAGCATGTTTAGTGTCTATCATCAATCGTTCACAGATAGCTAGGGTTTGGAGTAAAAGTTTTTGTGGGTACACCTGTTGTAAACCCTCACGAGACTAAAACTCGTTTGATAGGGACATCTATGGGTTTAAAGGCTTGTTGCACACGCTAAGTGCAACCGCGATGCCTGCGAAAGTGAGTTAGGATTTTTTTTTTTAGATTTGATTTTCTCGAGGACTAGCAAATAATAAGTTTGGGGTATTTGATAGACACATTTTTGTGTCTGATTTATCTCAATTCATTATCTTGATAGTGCTCGATTATGTATTAATATTATTATTTTTATTATATTTGTAGGTATTTTTGGAGAAATAAACTTTTGTGGAAAAATTGGCTCGAAAAGTGATGTTTACACCCCCCGGCAAAAATTACTAAAGGAACCCCATAATAATTGATAAAGGCACCCATAAGAAGTTATAAAGGAACCCATGCTTTTCATAAAGACACCCAAACTGAATTCAAATAAAATTGTTGGCGGGAAAGTAATCTCTCTTTATCTGCGTGAATGAGTTGTACGATTTTGAGAATATTTGGAAGAATCTTTAAGACAAGAATATTGTTCTTGCCTTATTAATAGGATTTGTACAAGATTGGATAACTTTAAATCAAAGAAAATCTCGTCACTTGCCAAAGTCAGTTGCGTTAAAAAGGATACAAAATATTCTCGGTTATTTTGATTCGACTTGAAAGAGAAGATTTTAGTCTCAAGACAAGGCAACAACATAATCTATCGTGTTCTAATTATGGAAACATGATCAAATCATGATATCACCGAGAGACAGAATCGAAGAAGAAAGTAAATGCAGAGAGTATTTCTCATCAATGAAAAGGTTTGTTGAAGATTTGGAGAAGAGAATCGAATGTTAGTTTTTGTACTATAAATAGAGGAGTCGAGAGAAGCATTGAGGGGGGGGGGGGGGGTCTGAAAAGACCCAGAAGCGAAAAAACAGAAATCCAGAAAAAATTTGCTCGTGATCATGATGAAGAAGATGAAGATTCTGTTGCAAAAAGTTTGAAGCTTTCATGGCCAAAAGTTTGAATATTATGTTGCTAAAGCTTTTAACTTTGCAACGTTTATCTTCATTTGCAACATTTAATTTCGGTGAAACAGTTATCCCTCTGTAACAGTGAGTCTGTAACTTTTATAAACATGGCAAACTCATTGTTTTCATTATTTTCACTCTTTTTCATTATTTTCAAACACTTTGAGCTATGTACCAAACTTTTGAGGGTGTTTTGAGCAAGATGAGCTAAACCCCATATGCTGAGGTGACGGAGGAAGCCATTGTTTCAATAAAAGTGGTATATTTTTATTTTTATTAATTTTTACAATTTTTTTTATGATTATTTCCCTTACGACTGCGTAGCAACTTGTGTTGTTTACACCACGAATTAGCCCTTCCACGAAATATAGTCGCTACCAACGAAACTCGTTTGTTATTTGGTACTTCTTTGAATTCCAATACTTCCTCAACCGTATTCACCCAGGAGAGAAAATCTTCCGGTTCCAAACCACCATGAAATTCTGGGATATCTACTTTTATTCCTGCCTTCCAACGATCAGAATCCTCTCGTTGATTTGTTCTATCTTCGCGATGCCCTCTAGCAAAAGGGTTGGTGTTATCATCTTCTTCTTCCTGCCGAAGGTTATACCGATCCAGCAAATCTGGGATGTCTTTAATGAATTCTTCTTCAGACCTCCTCCTCGATCTCGACCTCGACCCTGACCGATTGCTACTCTTGGTGGCATTTTATCAACCCTAGAATCGACTTTTCTATGATACCAACTGATGCAGCGGATAATAAAGAAAAGAAAAAAAAGAGAGGTTTTGTTCAGACTTCGAATATTCCTAGGAATATCGACTATGAACATCGATAATTATTTAGACTTCGGTTTCCCGACTTTAAATAATAATCAATTAAACTTGAACAAGTTTAAGAAAATAATTCTTATTAATCAAATTCAACTGCTTAAAACAATATATGAAGGACTCTTTTATAGATTTGGGAAAAATCCTAACTTGCTAGTCAAGAAAGGATGAAAAAAAACCCTAAACCGACTCAAACCCTAATTTACTATTTTATAGCAAAATTTGTTTGACCAAAAATAATAAAAGTATTCGTAAAATAAAACTATTTGCCGCAAACGGCGACCCAAACGGAATCCTAACGAAGAAGTTATTAACAAAACAAAAACTTTCCTAAAATAGCAAAAACGCCTGGTTGAAGTCCTAAACGATGGAATTTAACTAAAATCTGAAGACCATGCGACAAAGTGGCATGTCTTGATCGTTGGCCCGTTTCCAATTAAAAAAGACCCCTCTTGAACTAAATTACGACACTCGAATCTTTAATCTCCAAATAGGTTATAGTCTGCTCATCTGCATCAGTCACCTTTCCTTATTTCGACCTAGAATGTCACAAAAATCTTCAGCTGCAGCGCGCATGTGCAGGAACATAGGTAGCTTCACAGCATTGGCTAATTCAAACTGCTTCTCAGAGTACCTAATTCAAACAGCTTCAGTGGGAAGGAAAATTTGTATATTGATGTTAAATAAACTACATTTAAGAGTAATAAAAAAAAAAAAGATACAAACACAAAATTTTATTTAGGGACAAACCCACTAAGCCATGGACATACCTTTTTTTTTGAATATCAGCTGGGCAGAAGTGAAGCCTGTCATAATCCAGCCCACATTCACCGATTGCTACTACCTAGACAGGAGAAGAATAGATGAGTAACACATGAATTGAATACAAGTTAAACCTCAAATGGTGACTGATAGAGTGATAGTTCAATTTAACTAATGCATTGAAGCAGACAATGTTAACATAAAAAATGAGCATTGAGAAAAACAATAACCTTTCCTTTCTCAATTCCTTCTTTTGCCAATGACACGAGGGACTGAAATGTTTCTCTGCGTCCCCACTATCCTCAAATTCCTTGCATCTGGTAGGATGCACCTCGACAGTACAAAAAAGCCGTCCTACATATATGACAATTGAAAAAAAATATTGACTAATGAGAAAGCATACAAGGAGCAATCCAAAAATGAAACTAAGAGAAGAAAAAGACCATTTGTTTCGGCTATTGCAAGAGCTTCCCTTGATTCTTCAAGAGACCCACCAGTGACCTAACATAAAGAGACATCAAACTATACTCTATCACCAAAATTTGACATTTGACTAAGAGAGGTAAATTTGGTAGAATTTGCTTACAATAATTCGATCAACTCCAGAACTCCATGCCCTACCAAGAACAACAGCTAAATCTCCAATATGACACTGTTTTCCATGGTAAAGACCCTTAAACATCCCATCTGAGTGATAAGTGACAATTAGTCTTGGATTTTAACCCCCAATACCATAAATTGTGACAAAGAGAATGAGAAGTGTTTGTAAAAATGTCTCACCTGTGAAATTAACGGCTATATCTATTCGATTTCAAGAGAAAAGAAGAGAGGTGATCAGATTAACACATGTTACCAATTGAAAATAGATGAAGGAAGTGGAAAGACGGTGTATGATTGGGACAAGTTAGTTAGTTACTTGCCTATCATCTGTATTAGAGCATCAACTGAGTGTTAGTATTTACTTTATGTTTAGTGTTAATATGGTGTAAATATTATCTTTTGTATACCCTATATATATGAGGCACTAATTGCTTCTAGGGTTAACTCAATAATAATGTAGATCATAACAAAGAATATGAAGATTATAATACTTTTGATGCTCGGGTATACTTGTTAATATGTTTTTGTTGCTTGGATTGGCTTAAATTTGGTGAAAATATATTATAGCTTAGATTCGGCTAGCTCGATATATGTTCGGCTAGGACTATGAAGAACACAGGTAGCCGAACTCTGAGTTCATGGGGTTTTAGACTAAGTTCGGCTAGCTAATTGAAGAGCTCCAGATGTTCTGCTAGCTTCGGATGAAACAGAGTTTTGTTCAGCTAGTTCGAGCCCAAAATATTATTAGTTGAACTCTTAGTTATAGAAGTAGTGGGAAATTTGAGTGTAAAGTTTGTCAATGTATGGTAGTAAAGGTCCTAGCCAAACTTAATTGTTCGGTTCGTATAGGTCATATCGACTTTGCCGAACTTGTACGTTCGGTTAGATATACAGATATATTCTTAGCGAAACTTTGTAGTATTTTTTTATTGCAACTAATATTGTCATATCTTTTGTAAATCCAATCACAACCTGTACCTATGGATGATCAACCTACTCATGTTGATATAATGTACGAAGATACATCACATCATTATGAAAATGACTTGGTAGGTTACCACTTTATGTGTACTTAGGTGTTTCAAAGAAAATTGTCAAGTTTTGTAACTTTGTGTTTTGGTCAATGTAGACATGGGATAATCCCGATGAAGCAAAAAGTTGGTCCAGAGAACATGCAAAACGGGATGTGTTTGTATTGGTTTTGAATGGAAAATCTAGCAAAACCCGCTTTGAAATGGTTTGTGAGAGAAGTGTAATCCCGAAAGCCACAAGAAGAAGGGTTATGTGTGTATCAGAAAGACTAGGAGGAAGAATGTAACTATCTCAAAGAAGACCAATTTCCCTTCAAGCTTGTGTTTAATTTCAACAAAGAATTGAGGAAATGGGTTCTATTCAAAGTTATGGAAGGTAGACATAACCACAAACGTCCTGAATATATCGAACGACATTCAGTCTTCGCAAGGTTATTTCCTCTTGAAATGGAGAAACTAAATAAGATAAGAAAAATACGTATTCCACTGATTACTATGCTTCACATAATTAAATAAGATAACAAATATAACCTCTCCTCTTTCTCCACCATTTACAATGCAAACGAGAAGTTGAAAAAGAAGGAATAGAGAGATAGGAATGTAACGCAATAATTGTTTTATGTAGCACAACAGAAAAACTACGTTGTTAAAAAGAAAGTAGGTCCGGATGGAGAAATAATACCTCTTTATTGTGCATCCAATGTGTGTTCAATTGGCGCAATGCTTTTACCAAGTTCTTATAATGGATTGCACCTACAAGACTAATAAGTACGAGATGTCATTGTTGAATGTTGGTGGGCGTACGTCGACCAAGTCACCGTTTAGTGTGGCTTTTTGTTTCTTGAAGGATGAACAGGAGCCTAGTTACACTTGGGCGCTGCAACAAGTGCGGTCAATCTTCCGAGGTGATGATATTCCTAGAGTTATAGTCACTGACAACGAAGTCGTATTAATGAATGCAATAAAGGTAGTCTTCCCGTTAGCACATAATCTTCTAAGTATGTTCAAAATATGGTGTAATGTGATGCATAGGTGCAAGCCTCAAATTCTACCACCAAAGAAGAGAGGTTATGATGAGATATAGAATCTACCGAAAGATGAACAAGCCAAAGAGAAAGAGGAACTTGATAAAAAAATATGAATTAAATGAAGCCAAATGGGCTTGTTTCTCCAATGAATGGGACTCATTGACTTGGTCTCTCACCGAGAATTATTACAATATAAATCTTGCGACGTTTATCGGGTATTGGACTAGCCCCGAGTACCCGGATATGATACTGTATTTGATGAAGAAATGGTTCGAACTGCACAAAGAGAGGTTTTCTTATGCCTTTACCAACCAACACAAACACTTGGGAAATCAAGCGACGAGTTTGGAAGAGTCGACTCACCACCGGTTGAAGAAGAATCTTTTTGGAAGTGTTGATAATTTTGTGACCCTGTTTCATGCTATGGAAAATTACTTCACTCACAATATTGATAGAATCAAAGAGAAGTTCCAAAAGATCTTCATCTTCAAGATTAAGAAATGGGTTGATCTTCCGTTGCTCAAGGGAATCCATTTTAACGTGTCTCATGTGTATATTAAGAAGTTGATGGTAGAAGTCAATTTGATTAAGGATCGGGACATCAAGACGGACGAGGTGTGTGTTTGTAACATGAAGAAGTCGATGAGATTACCTTGTCGCCATATTATACTGAACTATGAACATGGTATGATTCCTTTAGACGATATTGATCCATTTTGGAAACAATTAACTTTCAACCCTCCCACGGAAGAGCCCAGAGAAGAGTTTGGGGATACCGAATTTGGAAAATCCGTACTCGAGATGTACCGCAACATGAACAAAATCCAACAACAAATCTTTTGGGATGACATGATGACGGTACTTTATCCACACACTATGGAGAATGTTTACGAACCGGAAAAGGGCAAGCCCAAAGGTACGGCAAGCAACAAAAAAACAAGAAAATAAGCGAGGAAGTATGCCAAGATTTTGGCTAAGAAGTATAGTGACATCCACGCTAATCATAGAGATCCTTCGGGTCACGAGTACACTGCGGCAATATACGCCGAAGAATCAAACAAACGAGGTTGGAGTAGTGAGGATAAAGGAGAACCAATTGAACGGGATATGAAGAAAAAAGGTCCAATGTTTCCATCGCCACCAAGCAAACCACATATCCGAGACGTGAAGCTAAAGGGTCTCGTGTTTCCTAATCAACAAAATGGTCGAACATTTGTTGATATGGCGTACTTGGAAGAACTACCTCAAATTATTCATGAGTACGTCATTTCCACCGAAGACATCCCTAGCGATGACAATTGTGGTTTTCACGTTGCGGTTGGACAACTAGGGTCGTTTCATACCGTTCCAATGAATACAATGGTTGTGAAATCACTTATACAAGGCAAAAGCTTTTGAAAAAAGTATGGGAGAACCCCGTATTTTACAAGACAATGATGGGATGGTTGGATTGTGGGGTGAACTCGGAGTTTATAAATTATCAAAGTCGTCTACACGAGGCCAATCCACTCACAAGGAATCATTGGATGACTATGCTGATTTGTGGGCACTTAATCTCATCCGCATTCAATTGTGTGGTTTATTATTTCACAAAAGGTTATAATGTTGCATTTACCCCAAAATCAAAGAAATGTGTCCAACTGTATCGAAGAGTGTTCATTGCATTGGTTGGAGGCAACTACTTTATCGGTCTTCGGTTAAAACCCGAATGTCCAATCCCTCTGTTGTGCCTAACTTCCTATTGGGAAGGATTTAACACCGCCGATATGAAGAGTTGGTGTAATTCGTACGAGGCAAACATGGAGATGTGGATAGCTTTGAGAATGTCCCAAGAAAAAGAAATTCCCTAACCAATTGTAATTGAGTGAATGACATATGTAATTTGAACCAAATGTGCTTTGAAGATCATATATTTTAAATTAAAGAATATTTTTGTAGAAATTGTGTTTATATTCGGTACAAGGTTTGGCTAGAAAGGCACATTGACAACCTTACCAAACTAATGTTCGACTAAGAGTTAATAGTTCGGCTAGGAATCGCTCAATCCAATGTAATGTTCGGCTAGAAATGCGAATTTCAAATGTAGCCGAACTTGGAAAAATCCCAGTTTTTTTTTGTGTCAGAAGTTTGGTTAGGAAGAAAATATAGCAGGTAGCCAAACTTTTCTGATTTTACTAGGTTTTTTTTGTGTCAGAAGTTCGGTTAGGACCAAAATATAGCAGGTAACCGAACTTTTCTGATTTTACCAGGGGTTTTTTGTGTTAGAAGTTCAGTTAGGACCAAAATATAGCAGGTAGCCGAACTTTGTTAATTTTACCAGGTTCTTTTGGGGTCAAAAATTTGGCTAGGAAAAAAACAAGTAGTCGAACATTATACTGGATTGAGCAATTCTTAGACGAACTGCTTCTCCCTATCCGAACAGTACACTAAAGTTCCAATTTTTATAAAAAAATATGCTACTAACACTGAATTACAAAGCTAGAAACCAGTATTTTTTACTAACACACAATTACAAATATAGAAATCGATTACATTTTAGCATCTTTGACAACCCTTACGTGTTACGAGAAACTTACGAAGGATGTCGTAATGAGATTCATATTCGAAATTCTTTCCTTTCTATTTTCTCCATTCCTCTCGAGCTTGCAGTACAACATCAGCATTAGTTTCACCCCTAAGTTGTTATCGATTGACAACCCGAATTAAAGTTATAAACTTTTCGACTTGTTTTCTTATAGTTTGAAATCTACAAAACAACGCCGGGCAATCCCTGTTATAAGGATTACATGTTTCGGTACAGAAGGTTTCAAGAAGTTTACCCCAATAACTCATACTAACTAAACCATTTTAATGTCGTTCTTTACCCTTTTTTGGATTGAAAAGTACATAGTTTGTGCAAAGAGAAAAATCTTCATATAGAGTAAACTTAGCATTAGTTAGTGCCATTTTTGAGTGAAGATTTGAAATTTAAACGTGAAATAATAGATGGGTATATATAAAGCGCATGTTTCTAACAACTATATTTTCGGAAAGTGTGGAAACTCAAAATGTTCGGCAAACAAATGGGTTTGATGTCACAGCCGAACTTTATCTATTTGTACTTTGTATCTTACAAGTTAGAGGTTCGGCTGCAAAGTTAAAGGAAATGTAATGTAAGATAACATTTGTTTTTATTCATAAAATCACCCATTACATAACTAACTCACATTACATCTCGTTACATATTATTAAACCATATTAAATTCAAATATCTAGTAGATAAATCTATTAATCTCCACGGATAGCTCTCTACCTCCATTCGGCTTCTAGTTGTCTAAGGAATCTCGGGGCATATGTCTTCAAATACGTATAACATAGCTCGTGCTCGAATGTTGTTCCACCATGTCGTATTCCCCAAATGGTTTGAACTCTAACACTCTAAAAATGAAAGAACTGACAAGTTAGATTGCAAATCAATAATACTCAATTCACAAGATAAACGTGTTCAAATACTCACTTTCTCTTCAGGAGTTACCCAACAGAGTATTTTAATGTAGTCTCGCAACGTATATTGTATAATATCAAATCTTTCATCTAATTCTAATCATTTACGGTTTTTAGGATTCCCATCTAATTCGAAATGGAATTCTTTGACTCTCTTCCAAAACATTGAATAACGTTCATGAGGCCTTTCAAGGTAAGCCGAAATGAAAGCTTTAACAAGCATTACATCGTCCTCAACGGTGAATGGTTCCATATGTTACTAGAAATACAAAAAATTAGAGGAAGAGAAAGTATTGGTGTCAAAAGTTGAAGTTAATTAAGACGAGAAAAGGTGGTGCAAAATGAGTTACAGAGTGCAACATTTATATAAAGATAGACCCCAACTGATCTATTTTTTTGAAAAACGAGATATTTACACTCAAACCTATAAGTTCGGCAAGGTCGAAATTTTTTATGCCTAGCCGAACTTCTTAATCCAAATCAAAAATAAAAGTTTGGAAAATTCTAATTTGTTTTGCGGAACCGAATATTTCTCAGTTTGTTAAAATTTTAAACCATGTCATCCGAACATTTGGTTTCCTAACCGAACCCTCTGTTTGTCTAGTTTAGTAAATGGATTTCAAACCAAATATTATTTAAACATATAGGTTCATAATATTGTTTAAATATAACTCAAAACCCAACAATAAAATAATATAATAGGTTCATCACTTACTACATATTGTTCAAAATAACTTAAAACATCTGGGAAAAACGCAAGAAAACACGTCATAGACATTCAAAGTGATCAATCTCATTGATCTCATGAAATTCTTCCGCTCCTTGTTACTCTCGACTTGGTCTTAACAGCAGCAAATTTTACTCGCTTCTTCTTCTTCTCCTTAGCCTCATCAACACCTCCCTCAACTGGACCTATGTATTCACTAGCTTCATTGTAGTATGGGTTCACGCCTGGAAAATCATTCTCCCTGAAAAAGAGTCTCAGATCAAAATCCGGATCATTCGAAGAATTTCTTCCTCTGATCCTTCATCTGAGGTAACTTCAATGTAGGTGAAGGGATTTTCATCACTGTTCCAAGGATGCTCAGGATCGTTCATCGTTTCTACCTATTCCGAATCATCCAGCATCATTTAATATACTTCTTCCTCATTAACTCCTTTTTGTAATTTGAGAAGAGGATTTGAACGAATATTAGCCATTTCATTTTCTTTTTCCTTTTCTTTTACCTTCTTTTGGAGCCTAAATAAAAAAATTGTCCATTAAATTTTTAATATGGATAAAAAAGTATAAATGTTCGGTTATGAATGGCATTTATCGAATTAACCGAACATAAAGTTCGGTCATGAATCACAAAGTTCGGCTAGCATGAATCAAAAGTTACCAAAAACAGAGTAATATTCGGTTGACAAGAAAATTTTATTTCTGACCGAACATTTTGTTCCCATTTTGGGACTAAAAAATTCGGTTAATAAGGTTTATTATTGATCTAACCGAACTCCAACTATTTCACTAAACAAAAAAGTTTGGCTGAAAAAACAATGACAGAAAAAAGTTCGGCTAGACCCTAATTTTTTTTGCTCAACCGAATTATTTTTGGTGTTCTTCCTAACCTAAAGTTCGGCTGACAAAATATGGTAATCCTAACCGAACTTTTCGATAATACTACCTTTTCAACTATAATTTTCATGATTTCAAGTCAAAATAACAATCAAAAAAACACATAAAAATGATGGGATTTGTCGGGAATTACCTTCTAACATTACTACTGGAAGATTCAGCCTTTGCTTCTTTCGTTTGGGTCTTGATTTTACATCCACCATCAACAACCGGTTTTTCTTCATTTTGTGGTACAAGTTCTTGAATCAATTCAACAATTAGTTCTTTTGCAATTTGTGCAAGACCATGGTTCGGTTTATCCATTTAAACAACCTTTTAGTGGATGATTATATTAGGTTAAATATAAGAAGGATGATTTGATTATAGGAGATGAAGAGCGGGAAAAAAAAAGAGTTTTAATTTTGGTTAGAAATAAAATTAGGTTTAAATTTAGGTTTATATATCATTAGGGTTAGGGTTTAGATTAAATTAGTATTAGTTTAATAAAGGGTAACTAAGTTATTTCATCCTATTAGAACACCCCTTAGCTTTGAGGGCATATTGCCTAAGTACGTAAGGGTCCCCTCAAATTCTCAATAGTCCTCAAAAAATCGTTTTATTTAAACTTTGCCCGGCCCTCGCGATCCAAAAATTAACCACCTCCAGAAGTCCACGCCCTCAAAATTAGCCACCCCAAGGCCAGTTCTTATGCATCTCTCAAATGACCAAATTTGGTTATTTTAAGCCATTATGAACCTATCAAATGAACAAAATGACCTCTTAAACTCTCAAATTTGGAGATTTGAACTGCGCGTCAGAATCTTTGTCGAGCGACAAAGACTCTATCGCTCGACAAAGTCTAAGTCGCTGGCGACATAGTCTCTATCGTTGGCGGCCAAGACTCTGTCGCTCGACGAAGACTATGTTGCCAACGGCTAACTCTTTGTCGCCTATAAATTCACCATTTTCAAATCAAAATTTTACACCAAAATTTTCTACTTTCTCTACTTTCTACTCTAAATTTTATGTAATTTTTTTTCCAAATGGCACAAATTGTAAAATTTGATTTGGCAACACAACTAGATTTTTCTGGAGTCATGCTTGAAGTCGTAGTTAGTAAGATATGTGATGGTTATAAGAAAATAGAGAATGGGAAAAGAGATTGATAAGAAACGATTAGTTTCTTTTTCAACGGCCAGTAGATTCAAGCTCAAAAGGTCATGATTCGAGGAATCAATAAACCAAATGATAGCAATTTGCTTAATATTTTTCTTAGTATTTATTAATGAACTGATAAGGCTTATTTGTAGGCTATATTATTACTTGGAAAATAAGAAAAAAAAAATCCCTAAAATACTATCCTTAACAAATATAAACTCTAAATAAAATAAATAAATAAATAAATACTACAAATATAATAAAATACCTAATAAAACTATATTATCTATAATAGTTAAGAATTTACACTTATTCAATGCCTTGTGCCTCTATTGGACTTGTGTACTCGTCGCGCCCTACACTTGTTATCCAGGGTGGTTTCCATAATCTTGAGAGACTTGACACGTATAAAGGACCATATGCGCCAAATATAATTGAATGACGTATCGGGTCAATACCGTTGACTTGGTCTATAAAACGTGGTCTTATCATTCCACCCTCCTTAAATGGAAATTTGCACTCAAAGTCCACTATATACACCGATATTGGCTCCACATATGATCTTACTATTCCACCCTCCTTAAATAGGAACTTGCCTCTAAGATATGATTTTTGACAAGCATACAGCCTTGTTTTCTTCTTCGACAAATTCCAAAGGAACATTAACGGTATCATAAAACGTAATTGGCTCACTGGGTTTTGAAATTGCAATAATAGAACAATCTGGTGTAGTTGCAGCAGATTGTTGTTTAACGGCCTTAGATCTTTGATGCTCCTTGAACTCTTGGAATTCAGATTTCCAATAAGCACGACTTTCGTCTAATTCTTGTTGCAAATTGGCTAACAAGTTTTGAATCATCACATCTAAAACGCTTTAATAAAGAAAAACAAAAATTCTTCCAAGACCCTGAAATATAATCTTGCATCCACTTGTACCATTTGAGTGGACTACCGATAAGGTGATCACTAGCTACCTTCACATAGTTTTCTGAGGGAATTTTAGGAAGCTCAAAAATTTATTGTGCTTGAAATAACCAACCTTCGGGATCACTGCCATCAAATTACTGACATAACTACCTTTTGCTTGTTTCTTGGTACATGGTGACATAAAAATAAGGGCACTGTTCGGATTGTCAATCGGGTAAATGGGCCTAGTCAATCTTGTAAATGGCCTAGACTAGTGGACGTTTAAGTATACTGGTCCGTAAGTTTTAGGTATGAAAAAAATGTTTTTGCAAACAAGAAAAATAAATAAAAGGTTGGGTAAAGGATATGTATGGGTGTGCAGTTTCGGTACTTGTGGTTGAGAGTGGGGAAGGATCGGTGGACAATATTTAAGAAATTAGGTTATACCATTACAACACGATCAAATAACAACCTTAAAATAAAATTCTAATTGTAAATTGCAAAACTAACCGACTGCAGTAGTAAATCAACATGCGAACCTTACGATGTTGATGACAACTGTCGCAGCATCCCATTCACGTAATAAATTCTTCCCACAATTTTTTTCTTCCTCTTATGATGAGCACGACAAAGGGATGGTGATTGAATGGAGATCTAGTGTAGCGGCAATGGTTGACAACTGATTTTTTTTTAATGGCAGTGGTGATAGATGAATCGATGGAGGAGATGGTCATGGATTAATGGTGTTACGGAAGATGTGATAGGAAAAAAATTGCCTCCATTGGACTTGTATACTCGTCGCGTCCTATATTTGTTATCCAGGGTGGTTTTCATAATCTTGAGAAACTTGACACGTATAAAGGACCATATGCGCCAAATATACTTGAGTGACGTATCGGGCCAATACCGTTAACTTGGTCTATAAGATGTGGTCCTATTCAGAGGTCTTTAAGTTTTAGATGTTAACCAAGTCGCATCTAAAAGAAAAAGAAAAGTTCAAGGCAAGAAAAATGAGGGTAATTTTTTTTTGAAAGTTAGATGTAGTACTTTTCATAAAAATAAGGGAAAATCTTCTCAAGAGCGTCTCGAATGGAAGATACGTCAAATGAAGATAAACATGAGGCCCAAGATTATCAGAGACTTTTACTGAAGTGTTTAAGTTTCTACTGCCCTAATTTATATCTTGTAAAAGAGCGTAGTATAGTAGTTAATTAATGTAATGGAGATTAGTGTTTTTGTTAATTAAATCAAATTATTAATTAAACTTTGGGTCAAATTATTCAATCAAATTAACTTATTATTTCCTACTTTTGACGAAATGTAATTTCTTTTAACATTCACGTATTTAAATTCATTAACATAATTAAATTAAAAAAAGGCTAGTTTTTGATTCAATTAAAACATGAAATTAAAATTACAAATTATTTTTTGGTTGAACAATGACCCAGCTTTCCACTTCACTTGGTCATATGGAATCACATCTCACTCGCATAGTATTCCCGTCAACATATAAATATCTGACGTTGTAATTCCTACAAACAACATTTTGAAATTTAATTTTGGCTATAAATCCTAAAATTTGCATAATCTAAAGTTTGCATAACCTAATGTTTGCATATATAAAACCAAAAATAAAAGTAGAAAAATTAATTAGAAAACTAACATACTTACTGCATTCAAAATCCTTAAAAAATAGAACGTATTTGTAGTCTTCCACCAACGCTCTAATATTACTTGGACAACAACTGACCTATGGTTCTTATTGTTTAATAAATACAGACGATACCACATATATCTTAAAACCCTCTCTTTAACTGCACCAGGTAGCCAATCATACACCGTAGCAAATTCACTCCACCCACCTCTTAGCTTGGTAAACTAACTTCTCTCTTGATGGCCTGATATATGGTCATCCGCTACACCAGTGCCTGCAAGCTGTCTAACCTGTTGGAACCCCTCCTCTCTATCCTGATCCCAGTTCGCTCCACTCTTTGGGCTGCCTGATGGTTGTCATTTTCTGTTTCTTTTATGCCTTACACTCATTGTAACAGAAGATTTTTTTTGCAGTAAAAACATTATAAAAAATTTATTGTAGAGGATTTTAGTTGAATTGGATGTAAAAATCTGAATGGAAGGGTCTCTATTTAAAAGCGGTAGAGAGTCGGTCGTGAGTGATGGAAATTATATCGAGCGACAAAGTCTTTGTCGCTAGACCTGGTCGCTTACGACTTCTCCCAAGTGGTGCGGCCTGTTTGTCCAGCCACCTAGATGGAAAAATTAACCCGTTTGATATAGGTGCATAGGAACTGGCCTAATCCGAAGCCTTCGGCTCTAGAAAATCCGTTTAAATTTGTCAAGTAGATCATGCCCAAACTGTAAACTGTGGTAGTTAAAAAAAGAGACATGTGGCTGATAAAGATTGGTGGGAATAGAGGTACAAAGGTAATTTAGCAACATACCATCCGGAGCCAACTCCAACCGTAACCAATGACTTATATTACACTTCTTGACCTAAATTTAATTACGTGACTTAAATTTTGTTCTTTAAATTACGCGACTTAGCATTTTCACCAAGGAGATACTTTTTTCCCTAAGTTTCAAAAATGATATATGGCACCCAACATGAGGTGGCATCCATGTAGGCAGCCTACTCCCTGTTCTATTACAAGTTTTTTTCTTAATCAGGATCCTGGGACACTTGAAATCACTAAAAGTGCTCAACAAAAATTGTAAACCCTATGTTTAGCATCATCTTTCCGCAGATTTGCTAAAAGTTATAATTAAAAAATATGAACAATTATTTTTAACTAAATGAATTTTTTTCGGATAATCAAACGAGATTTTTCAAGAATGATTGCTCTCTGACTCAATACAGAACGGTTACAATTGGTAGATGGTGGGTTTTTGGCAGAGCTAAAATGGTAAAAGATCATATTTCTGACCCGGGTCTCAGAAATATTAAACTTTGCAATTCTACAAAAGAAATTAAAGCAGGCGCTCATCCCTGTCTCTCTCTGTATGTATGTAATCACATGAATGCATTACTTGGATGACCTCATCAGATTATTACATATACGATCAAAATCATTAGATGAATCCGCATTCATCTCTGTATAAATATTTCACAGCTGAATTCCTGAAAATTACCGTATGTCAACATTCATGCTCAAATGAATGATACTGACTTACTAAAATGCATATATAACTTTATATAAAAGTATGTAGCAAGTTACATATGAATTTTCTTGACTAAAGCACCACAATTGTGCTAAAGTATAAAATATAGCTTCTTATAGCTAAATTTAGACTTGGACACGTCAATCCTTGCTTAGGGAAGCAACCAATGGCATATATATCCTTCATTAAACATTCAAGACGTAAGCAAATGTTCAAAAGACCTAAAAATACGTTTTTACACCAAACTCGTCAGGTGCAATTCTGCATTTCCCTGTACAAAGTCGTGAAATGAGAGCAATTGGCAATGAATCTAGGGACGCATTATATACCAAATTCTTCATATGGATGTCCACTACAACATACTAAAAAATCACATTAATCGGATAATCGAGCTAAGAGATATGATCAAAAAATTCAATTATCTCACATCTGAAAAATCCATGAAATCTTCCTGACTTTTTTCTGTTTCGTCTTTTTGAAGCCCTAAACGAACTCAAAAATCAAATCTTTCACAATGGGAAATATTTGGTTGTCTGGGCATCAAAAGTTGGGTGGATCATCAAAAACGGACTATATATGAAGATTTTACATCGTTTTCAGTGAAAACCCTAAATCTGAATTTTCTGACAACGAAGTTTCACAAAATTATTCATTCGTTCACTAAAAGAAGAAGAAGAGCTCGAGAGGGAAAAGGATTCTCTTGTCCATCCAAGTCAAAGGGGCAGATTCCCCCTTAGCTTGTCCACCTTAGATTCCTTACAAGCTTGTCCGGCTTAGCTTTAGCACAAAGATTGTCCGGCTTAGCTTTAGCACAAAGCTTGTCCGGCTTAGCTTTAGCACAAAGCTTGTCCGTCTTCGCTTTGCAACAAAGCTTGTCCGTCTTAGGGATTATCTCAATGCTAGTCCGTCGTAGGGCTATAGCATTGTGAGACCCCAAACATTTTCTCGGGTTTAATTAGACCCATTATCTGAATTCTGCACTTAGAGTGCATACAACTCTAATATTTAAGTATTTCTATGCTGCCTCTATAATAAGTCTTGGTGCCTAAATAAAGAGTCTGCCTTAGTCAAACCCTTAAAGTGTCTAAATTTTAATACTCAGGGGCCTTTAACTCTCTTAGGTTATCCCTTAGTAATATTAATGTGCATGACTAGTAGACACCAAATGTTTTAAGCATGTTGGACGCATGTCGAATTGAGTGGGCATCATGGGAATTCAAGTAATTTGACACGATTAAATTGAAAAAAAAAAAAGAAAAAAAAGGGGAGTCGGTTCTCCCTTGAGTCTTTCTTTATCTTCTCACCTTAGCAATCTCCTTCTTTCACTCAATCAAAAAAAAAAAGAATCTCAGAAAAAAAAAAACTGGCTGTGACTAAAATTCAGGGAGATTGAGCTATTTTCTATCAGGAACTTTTGATATAGGTTGTAAGATATTTGGTTAAAGTTTTTGAAGGAGAAGTTAGGTTTTTGCCGTGAGCTGTGAAATCAATCAATGTCTGATGCTGCTGCCGCTACGAACAGATGACGAAAGGATGAATTTCATAAAGGTTTTAGAGTTCTCTAGAATTAAAAATATTGGGTGATTGGGTCTGTGTCTGGATACAAATCTATAAGGGTTTTGAACTCTTAAATCAGCCAAGAACGGGTGCTGTGGCCATTAGGTTTTATGGATGGTTTGGATTTTGAATGTGTTCGAGTCCCGGTGGTGCTCAGAGAGTTGGGTTAATACCAAATTCGAAATTTGCAGGGAAGGAATTGTAAAAGAAAGGGTTAAACATATACAACAAATGGGATCTTTTCACCAACAACCATATGCTCACAAGTTGTTCGGTAAAATGCCCCAAAAAAGAAGAGAAAAAAAGGATTAAAGGTTCTTATTGCTTCCCTTACATACTTTTATGAATTCTGATGACTTATGTATCTTTAATGATGCTATGTCACATTTTATTGCTTTAGGCTTCTGATTAGGTGATATGAAAACTACTGTTGTTGACATAATCTTTTTTGTGGATTTTACAAGTTCTAACGCTGGGTCTTGCATAGTAAGTAATTAGTACACACAAGAACAGGAAAGGAACGCAATTTACTCGTATCTAAATTGCTTATTGAATGTTGAGAAAGGGCTTGACTGATTATGGATTCATAAAAAATATTGCCATGAAACTTGTTAATTGTTTGTACACTGATATGAGAACTAAACTGTGGTTTAGTTAGTGATTGATACATGCGAGAACACATATGTACGGAATTTACTATCTAAGTGGAGAGCTACCTACGTGAACTATGGATTAAGCGTATTTTATAACTGGAGTTTTGTACTTTGTAGTGCTTGGAAATGTTAGTGGTGGGTACTGGTGGTATCTATTTCGGTATTAAATCCCGTTGTTGTAATTTATTAGCCTTTGAGATGGTCAAATTAACTAATCGTGCATGTTCTCCATTTGCGTCTATTGGTAATAAATCTCTTGTTGTGTTACTTTCCTAAAAATGATAAAGGAGTTTCTGTCCACCAATGTCTTCTGGATTTTTTATGTGTGTCGTGTTATTATTCTAGTTGATATCCTATGGCTAATTTAGCATATGAAATGAGCATTCCACAAACCGTGCTGATCGATTAAGTACAGTGGTTGGCATTAATATTTATTTTGTTTGCTTGAGTCTGTCAATCATGTTTCCTATGGGATAAGCTATTCGTTGAGATCAATTGAGATAAGACTAACTGATAATGAACTTGAGTGCTCCTAGTATTGTTTGTGCACAACTATGGTTTTCCATGAATAGACTTATAAAATGATGCTTCACTTTTGGTGTCTGTGAAACTGTGAATATATGTTTGAGTGGTGGGTACCACAATGGGGAAATGGAGTCATATTTATTGTTTTACTACTTTTGTTTAGTGTCTTTTAGTATGGCTAGACACCCTCAGATATTAGATAATTGATTGAACTAATTAACAGTTCCTTTAGCTTCAAGATTAAAGATTTTATGCTCTGATGTTTCTTTTAAGTGGTTAATTTATTGTTTACTACTGAAATGGATAGTTGCCTTTTACTACGGATTTTAAGTGTTGTGCCAGGAGTAGTTCATTTGTGCCTATGGATCCATTAATTTATTCTTCATAGAATGGTTGACAGTTGGGGTTTAATTAAAGTTCCTTTGTTAGCTTATGATCTTGCATATGCTTTGAACTCCACTGTAGTTGTTATATAGCCATTTTTGGATTCACTTGCTTGATACATTAGCTGTAACTCCACTGTAGTTGTTATATAGCCATTTTTGGATTCACTTGCTTGATACATTAGCTGTAACGGTAGAAATTACTTGGGTAGAGAGATCAAACATTGATCAAACATTGTCGGCAGTCCCCAAGTATTTTGAGAAGCTACACCAAGGCCAAATTCATGTCATTTTAGTGTATTGGGTACTCGATCTTGTTCGTGTACTGTATACATTAGTGTGCTGTGTTTAATGTATTTAATTTGCTCCGTATTGATATAAATGTTTCTTTCAGCATTCCCTCTACAGCTCTATTTAATTTGCTTCTTGATAGCCTTTATATATGTACTTGTTAGCTCCTTAAACTCCACTCACTCAAATGAAGTGCAGGTGACGTCTTGAGTTTTAGAGAGTATACGAAACCTTTTCCTTAGTTTACAAAACTAACAACACATAAATAATTATTTAATTCGTTTTTGTCTCTAATCTGGTCATCAAAATGCTCTAGTGGTATGTTTCTTATTAATGGGAAGCTTAGTTACTGTACATTTAATGTGTGGGTTATATTGAACTTCTGGTTAAATGTCTCTATGACCGTTAGTGTGTCAGATTTGTTTGGTGGCGGTTTTGACCTTCTTAAAGTTCGTATTAGCCTTGGGTTAATACTGAAGTGTTATAGAGTCCTGAAATGATGTTTCATAATTGGTATCGGATGTTT
Organism: Papaver californicum; assembly: GCA_023531435.1. Taxonomy (NCBI): domain Eukaryota; kingdom Viridiplantae; phylum Streptophyta; class Magnoliopsida; order Ranunculales; family Papaveraceae; genus Papaver; species Papaver californicum. The sequence continues at coordinate 1,962,507 of JAJJMC010003761.1, read as the reverse complement.
TCTTTCGAAATATAAGATAGGAGACATGCTTGTTTTATTAACTGTTGTCCAGTTTTCTATTATTTTCTTGATCTGAGATTCTTTCTTGATGTTCTAAAATTGTATGTATGTTGTTATACAGTAGATGATGTTCCACTATGATTACTGCTACTTGAATGTGCATAATTGTCGCACTCCATCATGTAGCTATTAAGCTGTTGAGCAGGTTTGAAGATTATTAGTGGGAATTGCTCCACTTTGATGTATAGATGTACCTAAACTTCCTGGAAAACATATTCTTGTATTTAATAAAATGTGTTGAGTATAATCCTTGTACCATTTAGATGTGCAATACTTCATTTTGTTATTATGTATGTTATTTCTAGCAGGTGTTGGCAATTATCACTTCTGCTAATAGTAATTGTTACGGTATTGTTGGTGATGCGACAAGTAAGGGATAGTTGTTGCTGGACAATTCATACTATCCTTACTATCTAGTATAAGAGATAATTGCTGCCATTAAAGGTAGTTCATATTATCTAAATAAATAATAGACGAACTACGGTCGTGTTTGATCCCTTCGAGCAACAGAGAGGGTACATAGGCAGTCGTTATGCGGTTCAGCACAACTGCTTAAGGTTGTTCATATTGTTGGGAAAAAGTTGGTTACTGTCAGGCAGTTCATATCATCTATTCAGAGATGATTGTAATCGCAATTTATATCGTTGGTAAGAGGTAGTTGCAGTTAACCTACTGGTTGTTTATACTACCTTGGGAGATGATTGTAACCTCTTCGAGATTGTTCATGTCATCTAATAAGAAATGAAGGATGATTGTGGGATATCAATTCATATCACCAAATGAGATTTGGAGATGATTGTAACTATTTAGAGGTTATTCATATCATCTGAGAAGAATGGTTACTGTTTATGACGACAGTTCATATCATTGATCTGGAAATGATTACTAACTCTTTTGAGCAATTCATATCATTTGTAAAAGACGGTCTGTTGAGTTTGACCTAGTACTGTGAATTGTCAGGCCCACTGGGGCTCCCACTTACGAGTGGCTATCCAGAAGACCGTCACTGGAACTGTGGTAGACAAAAGAGACTGATCATCTCCACTCGTCGTTGGAACGGTGTGTGTTGTCAGGCCTGCTAGCTTCCACTTACGAGTGGCAACCCGGAAGACCATTAGTTGTAACGGTGGTTGGTATCCGACTACTCTGACAGGAGATATTATATCTTCATAATGAAACTGTGGATATCATATGTAGGATTCGATGATCCTTGAAATATAAATTTAGTGTTTATAAGAGATGATTATTACCAAATGTGATAATTTATATCATCTGTCGATATCGATAAATGTCAGAAATTATATCAAAAACTGTAACGCAGTTTGACGGATTCGATGAACCAAGAAAATATATAAAGATTATGTTTGCCTGCTTATAAAGCAGTTTGAGAAAAATCGATGAACATTTGTTTGGTAAGATCAAATTGGTTCAAAAAATTTAAAAGTATAGTTTCTCGAGTGGCGTATTGGGAAGTTGGAGCTGGCCTAATGGATCGAAATCCGATCTATTGGAAGCAAAAATTTTCCGGTCTGTCACAAGCATAATGCTAGTCCGTCTTAGGGATTTAGCCCCTAAGTATGTCCAACTTAGGCATTAGCTCCTAAGTGTGTCCGTCTTAGGTATTAGCTCATAAGCTAATCCGTTTTAGGTTTAGATCCTAAACTCGTCCGATTTAACATTAACTCAATGTTCATCCGAATTAGGCTTATTTTCTAAGCTCGTCTGACTTAACATTAACTCTTGATGCTCATCCGTCTTAGCATTAACACCTAATGCTCATCCGTCTTAGGCATTAGCACCTAATGCTCGTCCGTCTTAGGCATTAGCACCTAATGCTTGTCTGTCTTAGGCATTTATCCTAATACTCATTCGTCTTAGGCATTTAACCTAATGCTTATCTGTCTTAATATAGCTCTTAATGCTTGTCTGCCTTAGTTATGCTCCTAATACTTGTCCGACTAAGCTTGTTTTACACATACAAATTTCTGAACCATAACTTGTCTATTAAAGGTCATACTAAGCGTCACTCACATATATATACTTACGCTTAGCATGTTACACATATTTCTACAAAGCAAGCATGTCAATGCAAATTGACCTAGTTGAACACAATTGTTCCTCATGGATAAAATAAATACGTATTTTATTTTAAGTTTAGTCTTGCTAGACTCATCAGGCTAGTCAAGCAAGACAACGTCTTTAGCCAAGTGACCAACTAACTAGGTCTCACTTGATTTCACATTAATAGCGCTTAAATGCTACAAAATTACACAAGACATCAAAGATGTCACCAATGGGGGGATATTCACTAGGCTATTGGTTTGGCAGTCTACGACACGTGGTGCAGCAGTGCACCCATTACGAAGAATCTGGAAAATTCGATTAGCAGTTGAGTAGAGAAGTGGTAGGTTGAGCAGACTAGGGAACGGTTATCAACACTTTCTTCATCATCCCTACTTCACTACTACTCAACCATCGATACCTTCTTCCAGAGATGAGGTCAGGTTAACGGTTACAATAAATATGATATAAATAGATTCCTCAATCTATTGAAGATACAAGTCTAAGTCTAACACATAACAATACAAGTCGAACAACTCGGTCATACAATCTTCTCAAACACAAATAATTGTTCATAGATATTCACACCTATTATATCCTACAGAGTTTGATACTCTGACCTCAATCTTCTCTCGCTTCCCTCCCTAAGACCAACCCTTCTTCTTCTCCTTTGTGACTGAAGCAAGACTGGAACAACCATTGATTGGTTTAGGCCAGGATTGTACAAATTGATCTCTCGAATCTAAAGAAGGTACTTCAACAATACAAATGTCTAAGGATTAGACGAATTATCACCTGCTCACCTTATTCTTCCTAAATTATCCTTCAAATTCGTTTTCCCTACAAACACAATTATTTTAACTTTTTTTTTTTGAATTGTGAAACTTCTTGTATGAACTCTTAAAATCAAGAATCGATTTTAAGAGATGATCAAATTAATTAACAGTAAAAATTTTAATCGTTTTTCTTACAAAAATATTTATATTATAGAGATGATTCATCAATTTAAAAGTTGTTTTATAATGGAGAAATATGGAGTTTCATTCGATTATAATTTTAACATGAAAAAAAAAGATTTGATTTTTTTTACGGAGGTTATGAAAAGATAGATGCACAAGGGAAGTCGAGATGTGAAGGAAGACTAATAAACAATTTTTTTCTAATAAGAGAAGATTTTCAAATGAAAATTGTAAGGATTGACCATGGATACAGGTCTGTTAAACATTGTTTCATGTCACTTTTTGTTAATAATAAACTAAATAGACTGCTTAAGGGATGGTAATTTAAAAATAAAACGTTAACTTTTCATATTGCCCGCATACTGATGCCACCTCATATTAGGTGCATTGGGTGCATGAATTTTAGGTCTTATATATCATTTTTGTATTTTATAGGTACAATTGTTTCTAGAAATCTTACACCCCAAAAGGTATAGCAATTAAGCACAAATATAAAATTGAACCTTCCCCCATTTGATGTCCTTTTCAAAGAGAACAACAAGAGCGACCTTTCAAGGAAAAAGGTTTTTCTTGGACATTACAAATTTATAAGTAAATTTGTCTCCAATTTTAATCAGATTTCTCCTTATAGCTAGTTACGAACAAGGAAGTTAAAAGCATAACTTTTTTATCTTAGCTAGTTACGAACAAAAGAATCAAAATTATAACTTAAGAGAAATAATTCATCAAAAGTTTACTCCTCTTTTATCCGGTTATGAACAAAAAGAGTAAAGAGCGTAACTTTTGAGAAATCATGAGATCGTGTTCTAATCACAAACCCATGAAAAACAAAGAACTATTAAGCCATACACAAGGAATAATCAATAAAGATCAAGTATTGTAGACATCATCATCAACAAAAATTTAACTAAATAAACTTCATAAATTGATAGATGATAAACATGAAGTAGAAATGTAAAACAAAAACATTAATAAACTACTTCAACTACTAGTTTTTCCTCCTTAAATCAATAAGAATAAATCCTCACAAGGAGTTAACTAACTAAACATCTCTTTAGTTACTGTTGGTTGATTCCTCGTTGGTTTTATCTTCAACAACATCAACAGATTGTAAAGGGAAAATTTCCTCATTAAGAAGTTCATTGACATGAGATTTCATGAGAATCAGCAGAAACTTTTTCGAACTCAATTCTTAACATGTCTTGACCCTTCATAGTAGCAACAAGTTGAATCTTACCATCCTCAAAGTGTTTCAAGAAGTCATAAACAACTTCAGAAAAAATGATCTTTTCTTCCTTGATATCATGATAATTATAGGTAAAGTAGCAATTTACTTTGGGATGATCCGCAGTAGCTTCAATAGTATTATCTTCATTACCGACAAGAGTTCTTTTTTTCTTCCTTTCTGAACTTATACCTTCAAAATTATTGACACATGAGAATACTCTTTTGTGAAAAACTTAAATGAAAAACTCAAAGCAAGTGTAGGGCATATATAGGAAAACTCAGCTTGAAGGTTAAGAAGGGTGGACACAGGATTCCAAAAGTAAGCAAAGAATAGAGAAGCCAAAGGCATGTTCTGTAATTAGCTTTTAGAGGAAAGCTTTAGCCTTATTTAATCTTTGGAAAATTTTAAAAAGAGAAAATTAGAGGATTTTTTTTTCAAGGGTACGCAGAAAAAAATGACAACCGTTTTGGAATTTTATAGTCATGAAACCAATTCAAACAACTGTTACATAACATGTTGAAATGATATATATCTTTGGAGCAAGAGGCTCAACAAACAAAGATGGAAATTGTTGTCTTATAAAAAATAATGGAAAATATTGCAAGCAAAACATACTATTGAGAAAATACTAGAGTTCCATTAATTACTTAGTAAAACATAAAATACACAAAAAGGTGATGGAAAACAAAACTTAGTCAATATTTCGGATAATAAGAATAACATAAAAATTAAAAAGAACTGGAACACATGTTTATTATGCAATCCTTATCTTAACGGAATTTTTAATTGATGAGGATGATATAGGCAATCAAGTTGCATTGGGGTGAGCATTTCACATACCCACCATAAGTCATAAACTCGTGTTTAGATTTTTGCACTACTTTTCCCTTTCAGGATTTACCTTTACTTGATTCAGAGAAATTGTCATAGAACTTACTATCATTATAGTATGAAATGTACTTGGAACTCTTACCTGAGTTAGACTAATTTTTTAGATAGATAGAAAACTTGTTAATGAGGTCGTTATACCTATCAATTACCTTGTTCATGTCTGTAAGCTGATCTGTTTCTCTAGATGAATTTTCAAGGGAATTCCTTGCAGGAACAAGGGTGTTTTTAGGGACCCAAGTCTTGGAAGAAGCATTCTTCTAATTGCTTATTTGAGGATGATTTAAGAACTTGGTGTGAGCAACAACTTATTTTTTATTGGAGTGAGTAAAACTGATAACATTGGGACATGTCTTCATAATACAAAGATTTTGAATATCAGTCAAATTCTTGAGAACAATATTCAATGCATTCTAAAGATTATTAAGTCTTGTTTTCCAATAAAATTTTGCACCTTTTACAAAAGTATCCTTCGGATTTATAAAAATGTAGCAAAATTTATGAGTTCTTATGGGATCAGAGTGAGTTGTTTTAGTTGATATCTAGAATAACATTTTCTTTCCTTTGTCGGACAAATTAGAATATTTAACTACTGAGTGCGCAGGTATACCTTGAGCACATGCTTCTAGAAGAGAATTTTACATATAACTTTTATGAGAGACATTCTTAAAAATACAATTTCTTCCTCAAGTTCCTTATTTTTTTCAAAAACAACTGATAAGGCAACACTTTTTAATTTATTGACAGATTGACTGCAAATAGCAGGAGGAACATCTTGTAGACGTTTTAATTCCAGGGGGTTTTCCTTTAGTCTTAATTCGAGGTCACTTATTTCCTTCTTTAACAAAGCATTCTCCTCGATTCAGATATTGATATGTGAATCTCTTTCATTAGCCTTACCAATAAGGGTATTGACTATGTTTTTTAACCTTAGAACTTCAGAAGACTGAAATTTCAAATACTTGATGATTTCAACACTTTTTTTTGGATGCTTCCCTTTTAACTTCCGAGTCAGACTCATCAGTACCATAGAAGGGCTAAACATTGTAACGTATTCTTTCACGATTCGACTTGTTTATGGGAACAAAAGATTGTTCTTCTATTCTTGAGGATGAAATAGAGCCAGGCTCATTAATAGAAACAATAAACGTGGTGTTCGTAATAACTGATAATATGTTAGAAGATTTTAAGCTCTTGTCCATCAATTCTAGATCGTTACAAACACAAACTTATTAGGTCATAACAGTATTTTTTCCTGCTTTGTTACCAATTGAAAAGAAGAGGTTACCTAGTACACCATCAAATTTTTCGTTCGTGAAACTGTATGGACAAATCCTTGTACAATAAATACGTATAGATCTCTAATAATAAGATCATTGTTCTTGATTGTATATCAAGGTCAAACTAGTATCTACCCGGACCGTACGAGATCCGAATTCCAACATTACAAAGTCTTGTAATCTATATTTCAAGATATGAATTCAACAAGAACAAGTCTAGTAGGATTTTTATAATCGAGCTAAAAACTACCTAGGTTGATTATACGTGGTACATGTGATATTTCAATTGTACGGAACATTATAATGTGGAAAAAAATACTCCCTCAGTTTCTTAATATATGTCCACTTTGACTAAGTCAAAATATTAAGGGGACCGGAGGAATACCCAAAATTACCCCTATTAGATGCTATATTATTACTAAAATTTAAAATAAATATGTTAAGCATATAAAATAGTGTTTTGGTATTTCAATTACTTTTGGAAATTAACATTTGTAGTCAAAAATACTTTTATTTTTAAAAGGAATGAATATAAACAAAAAATATTAGCTAATGTGTTTCCTAATTATACAAATATTATTTAAGACTTTAAACTGGGTCCCATTAAAAATAAGTTTATGAGTATAAAAGATCCAAGGGTATATTTAAGAGTTTATCGAGATAATACAATTATAAATAGAAGCTGGACACAATTTTGAAACTGACAAAAATGGAATAAAGGACAAACATTTATAAATGGATGGAGTAACACAAGACCTCAAATTTTTGTTAATGAGGAAACCTACAGTATAGCAGTAAAACCCAGGGACCTCGTCCAATTTGAGGTCATTCCGACGTCGTATGAAGAAGTTATGAGTAAAACGATAAAGTTGACAATGAAGAAAACCAAAAAGTGTCCAGGAGAAAATGTCAACGAGGCGTAAGAAAAGGAATAAATAAATAAATTAAATGATAAGGAGGTTTGCGACTGGACTTGACAGTCGCAGAAGTCCATCTCAATAAAAGACGCCCAAAGTTTATCTTTTTGCGAGCGTGTTATTCACACATGTGTGCCAGCTTCTTTCAATTTTTAATTTCCGACGAATTTGGGCAGGTTTTTATGGATCTAAGGCCCAACTTCTATTTTGGACGTGAATAACTATTTTTGAACGAAATTTGGTGTTTCTTTGGGATTTCTAAATTAAGGAAACTTTCCCCCAATGGGTTTCGAAACCCTAAAAAAAGAAGATACTTAAGAGACAAGTATTGGAGGGTATAAAAGAAGACACTTAAGGCTTAAACAAGATATCCTCTCATTTAGTTCTTATACTATAATTCATAAACTTAAGGTTTACCCCTTTAGGGGGAAACCATTCTTTTTTTTCTTAATCTTCTTCCTTGTACTATGAATAGGTAATTTTCGACTGATTAAGGATGTGTTCAATGTTCTAAACATAATAAAGCTTAATTTTACAAGTTTATTTGAAGTTTTAATCATTGTCGCTTGTCTTCATCATATCTAAGGTTTATGATTGATTTTTACATTGTTTGGGTGCGCAACTAAATTAATTTATTGATTAGTCTAATGCTAGCAAAGAGTTGAGCGATCCAGAATTTTCAATCATCTCCTACAAAAACAGAGAGCATGAGACCTTGTAGAGTGACTCTGTGGAGCAATTACTTGTGATGAAAACATGGTGTTATTTTAGAAATAGTGGTAAAAGATTCGTTACTCAGACTTGTAAAGATTCGATTTTTAAACCTAATTTTTAATACTTAAAAATAAAGAAGATTAAAGTAAAATTGATTTCAAATTATGGGAAGAACTGAGACTAAGGATTCCACCATTAGCCAATTTTTCAAGTGATTTAGAATTGGTAATTGTCTTGCAAATCATATATTCAATTTATTCAAAATATTGCAAAAGTTAGATTTTCAAAATAATAGTTGTAAATCAAAAGTATGAGACATCAAAAGCTCTAAACTCAGCATGGCCCATCAAAAGAAAACACAACTAATTGATAAAAACCATTTTTTTAAATTTAATTCAAAGCAAATAATAGTAAAAGAATTGCAAAACAAATTAATAAAATAAAAATATACCACTTTATTATTGGAAAATGGCTTCCTTCGTCGCCTCAACAATGGGGTTTAGCTCCTCATGTCAAACACCCTCTCAAAATACATGTTTATAGCTCAAAGTGCTTAAAAGAAGAGAAAAACAAACACAGAAAACATATACGAATATAAGTGTTGCATAGATTGTTTTCTGTGTTGCTGAAGAGAGAAAACTACACATAGAATAAAGTACGATTTCTGAGTGCAGTTGATTATGAAAGAAAATGTGACAGAGAAAATGACAGTTCTTTGGCGTAGTATGTTCTTCTTCTTCCTCCTTCACAACGTAACTTTTTTTCTTCCTGAATTTTTTTCAGTTGTCTCCATATAATTTTTTCTTCAATCTCTTGGCTATTTATAGGATTAGCTAACCCTAGGGACCCTTCCTTAAACGATAAGAACACAAAGAACAATCCAAATCCAACTCCAAATCTTTGTAAATCCAAATCAGAGTACAATTCTTTTTCCAGCCGAAACTTGATTTTCCAGCCATTTTTTCCGGATGAAACACTCATGAATGACGTGTTTTAACCTTCTTTGATTATTTCTTCACTTGGGTAACTCAGAATCACCCAAAATCCCTTAAAACTCCCACTTGAAACAACTCAGACACTCTTCTCACGTAACCACCAGTTCCTGCTATTTTTGGTTTTTGAATTTGAAAGAGGGGTGCCCGTAATCTAACTGATGGTTGCCTTTATCAATTTTGCTGGTTTCCCTTAGTAATTTTTCTGGGTGCCTTTATCACTTTTTGAGCCGATTTTTCCATAAATTTTTATTTCTCAAAAATACCTACAAAGACATAAAAACCCATAATAAGTACAAAATCAAGCACTAGTAGAATAGAGAATTGAGCACAATTTAGACACAAAAATATGTCTATCAAACACCAGTAAGTAAACCGAGTGCACTAAGTTTAAATATTGGGATCAACCTAAATTTTAAGACTCAACAGTGTTCTATTGAGTTACACCTTGAGAGCGTACTTCTTGGTGGCTCAAAACGGATAAAATTCGGTGACTAAGCATACCTTTTGTCCGGTGATACAAGAAATTTTGGGGATAGTCAAGCGTACCTGTTATTCTACGGTTGATGATGAATAATTCTAACTAAATATATATAAGTATGCTAGTTGAGTTAATGTTTAGTAACGACGAAAGAATCCCTAATCATCTTTTCTTCTTATTATTTTTGTTATTCACTTTAATCAACCAAACCCCCTTTTTAGTATTTGATTTTATTCTTGTTTGCTAATCTGGATAACATCTCAATTACACAGCTCTCTATGGGAACGATCCTTACTACCGAAGTAATTTGTTTCATTTACGACACACATCATAATATAGCCGCGCAACTAGGAATATCGTGCCAGAAATGAGATTTTAGGTTGCAGAGAATCCTCTATTTATAATGATGAATTAGGCTAGATTGTTTAAAGTTCAAGCAATTATTTTTCTTGGGGAGAAAGCAAGTTCGTGAACTAGTTTCCATATTTACGAATTACTTTGATCCCAAAAAAGAATTAACTTCTCAAGATAGATTGATTCCAAATAATAGAAACCATGTAAACATAAGAAGTTTTCCTTGAGTTACAAAGAAGAATGTGCACCCGCGTATTTGTTGGTTAAGGATTCGTGCACAAAAGTCAGCTCACAATGGACCAAGTAAGGTCATGAACCATCAAACAATATTGGAGTTCAGTACCATCCAAAATTATGCCAGTTCGCGAACTGATAAATCAGTTTGTGTACATGAGATTTTTTGAAGTTTACAGAAACCACCTTGAAAGTGTACCTTTTGCGAATTGAGAAAAATAGTGTGTAAACATGAACAATTCCAAAAGTGTCTAGGAGCGTACCCAAAAGTGTACCATTCACGAATAAATTAGTTTGTAAACAAAGAACAAATTTTAAAAGTATCCAGGAACATACCCAAAAGTGTGCAATAGGCGAACTGATAAATTAGTTTGTGAACAATGTACAAAGTTGAAAGTGTCCATGAACATCAAATTTTCTACCGGTTCGTGAACTGAAAAATAAGTTTGTGGACTTTGGTAATACTTGATGTTTCTAGGTTTATATTTTTGCAGTCATAGTATTTTGAACAATTAATTGTTCTCAACCTCAAAAGAGATAAACCTATGAACATCAATTGCTTGAAGTTCATGTTTCAAAATATATCAAGTACAAGCTTGATCCCGAAACTTCTTCTTTGCATTTCATCAATTATACTTAAGCCATACGACATTGTGTCAGTGAATAAAAATGAGTAAATAAGATAGTCAGTCTTCACATACCTTTGTTGATGAATTTCCCGCAGATGTCTTCGTTATTCTTCAGTCTTCAATCTTCAAGGGTTATTCGGTGAATTATGATACTTAACTACAATATTCTAATCCTAATCCTAATCCGAGACTGACTTTAGTTGACTACAAATCAAGATATAGTTTTGTTCGTCTAACATTGAATATAAGATTGACATACCAAAAACTTGTGAGTTTGACCGAGTGATGCTCTAACAAGTGTTTTGCAAGTATCACCATAACCAACCATTTTACAATTCAATTCGATTAATTTTAACGAAATTTATAAGCTTTTCAGTTCAGTTAATAATTCGTAATGTCGCTAGATAAAAAATGCTTGAGCAATGTTTTCTTCTTCTAAGCATTTAGTCCCAAGCAAGTTGGGGTAGGCTAGAATGGAAACACGAGGACTTCCAAAACGGTCATCCATCTTGGTACATCTCTCTCTCGTTTTTAAATAAATAACTGGATTTCAACCCAACAAAGCACACAAAGATTAACAAGGAAGCCTCATACATGGGCTTATGATTCCAATAAAGTGGATTTTCTAGGATTGAACGTGACCAAGTAGATGGTTAGGGGGTGTCCTTAGATAATATAAAATGTCTAAACTACCCTTCTATCTATAAAAAATCTAAATTACCCTTCCATCTATTAAACCTAAACAAATAAAAAAAACCTAAATCTTATTCAAACCATTTCAACTTCTTCTCTTCTCAAATAACCGTTTATTCTCTTCTTACCCTTTTCAAGCTCCTCAACAAGAACCCATGGTTTATATTAGGTATGATTCGACAAACCCATGTTTTATTTTATTTTCTAAAACATGGGTATGATTGAAGGCATGGTTTCTTTTTTTATCTTTTCAAACCGGTTTACGGTTGGGTTTTTCCCTTTATAGCCAACCGTAAGACTAATTTACGGTTAGGTGATGAGGAACTCCTAATCGTAACTGGGTGAAAATTGTACCCAGTTTTACCCAGTTACAGTTGGGTTTTGGTGTATCGAACCCAAATATAACTCAAGTTTTACCCAGTTATGGTTAGGAGTTCATCATCACCTAACCGTAAATTAGTCTTACAGTTGGCTAAAAAGGGAAAAACCCAACCGTAAACCGGTCTGAAAAGGTAAAAAATTCAATCTTCGGTTGGGTGAATCACGATCTCCATCATGAGATATGTAAAATTTGGTTTCTCCATCATGTAAGAATTCACCCACCTCAAATTTCTCACTGGAATCACTTAATTTGGTTGTGTAAATCAAAATCTAGGGTTTTCAAAAAAATCATTTTTTTCTTTCTACTTATGTTTTCTTCAAAAACCAAAACACTAACTCTGATTTTCTATTTCTAACTATAAAACAAAATCATTAATCTAATCCAATAACTAATACTAAATTAATTAATCTAATTAAATGATTAACACTGATCAACAAGGATTGTTTAGCCATCATAAAAATATAATGGATAAGGGTTTTTCAAATTCACTAACTAATGATTCTATTTTATCCTCGTATAAAAAACCCATCTATAGAACCATAAGCTCCTGGACTTCTTAACAAGATACCAAGAACTACTTTCCTTTCCTAGAATAATTTTTATCGTTGTGCACTACTCTCTCACAAAAAAGTAGAGCATTTCGCATTTAATACTTCATCATTTACTGGTTTAGAATTTAACGACTAATTATCAACGACAAAAGTTACCGTCGAACTAGTATAAACCCTGTCTCCGTAAATCTGGAGTGACTAGAGCCTAAAAGATCTTAAAAGTTGATACTTGCCATTGTTTTCATTTATGGATTAGTTGAGGTTGAGTTTGTGTTGCCTCTCAACATGTGGAGCAGTTGATAGGAGGTCTGGTGATAATAACTGATAACGATTTTGTTAGCAACCAGCATCATACAATTCGTTTACTTTATCTCCAGTCAACCATTTGTCCGCATCTTATACTATTTGCATTTTTATCTATTTATTATTATTATTTCTACTTTTTTTAAAATGATATCCTGATATTCCTTAAACCATTTTATAGGTTTGGACATAGATCGCCACCGGAGACATTATTCTTCAACTCCAAATATTTGATCCGAGCCGGCCCTGTGTCCTACAAAAGTTACTGACATTAGAATAGCTCATGTCTCACTGTAACTTATCCTGTTATAAACAGTACACAAGCAGCTAAACAAGTTGACACATGATGCTCAAAGAGAACAAGTGGACACATGTAATTCCTGATGGGGATGTCTACAAATGGCCCATGACACATTTCAATTTTCAATTTTCACATGCATGCATATCTAACTGACTCAAGTTGTGAATCTTAGTCCATCTTAATTCCTGTCAGTGTGAAAGTGAAACAAGATAAGTGCTTTAAAGTAGTATACTTAGGTGCTAAATTAGCCACTAATTTTTGTTTTTTTTCTTCCTGTTTTCAAACAATTTTATGTTTTTTCCTTTTCATTTAATATGAAACAAGATGTTCCTAGGAAATCGACATTTGATAGTTTGACAATACCAATTAAGCTGGCTGCTAGAGTACTATATTTGGATTTGTAGCGTAAACGGTGCAAGTAACATTTACGGGAAGAATAGAACAGCAACAATCAATTGTCACTGAATTGAGATATTCATGGAGTAGTGTACGGCTCCGAAAACTTTATAAACAAGTATTTGACTACTCGTTTGCAACAAAACTTCAAGGGTGCACAAGCCTTCCCATGAAAAGGACACTGCATTACAACTCTTCCATGTATTAGAATTGGATTTTTTTCCAGGTGACCTATCTCTTCGACAAAAATCTTAACAGATGATAAAATCAGAGAAAAGACATGTAATGTGTATTTAAGTGGTTTTTAATAAAAAAAATTATTTTATAAATATTAAATATATAAATTTAATTTAACAGAGTACTACGTAATTTTTTTAATTTTAAATCTAAAAATTTTGTGTTAAGAGTTTTTTATATACATGTGATTTTGATGATGAGTTTTTAAAACCCCAAACATCTATATTATATTCTCAGAAGAATTGACAATCGTTGTACTAGCATTATAGGAAAGGTAATATACTTAGGCCAGATTATAAGTTTAATAAATATAAATATGCATCTCTAAATTATAAAACGACTGTGTTTCAAACTTTCAATTTTCGAAGGCCACACTGCAAACCAATTTAGCATAAGATGGGCCAAAAACATTACAAAGTCAAATAATAATTCAATATCAACCAAATTTACATAGAATAATATTAAATTATTTGACATATAATGCTGCATCTAATATAAGACGCAAATTGATTAAAAAATTATTAAGAACACAAAAACGTAACAACTATTTTTCTCAAAATCAATATATGCGTGGGTGTTTAGATTCAAGAGTTGCACAAGCTTTACGATTTAAATTGAAATTTTACCAACATCCTAACATTTACCATTCAGTAATTTTTTTTTTCAATTTCCTATAAAAGGGTAATTTTTTTTGACATTATCTTCGTATTTTTTATGTTATTTTTTTTATCATAACGCTCGGATGAAACTAATTACAAAAGCTAATTTATCTATAAGATGTTCATTTGAGTATGCACTACAATTTCAAAAAAATTTAAAGTCATTACTATATTGTTTTTCTATTTGAAATTGAAAAGTTAATGTAATTTATCAATGGTTTATCAGCTTCCGATACCATCCATCAACGGTTGAAATTGAAATTTCACACCAGATCAAAGATTCATTTATTTTTTCTTCCGAGAATCACAGCAATGCCATCCTGGCGTTAAGTCTAATAAGCCTTTATCGCACCTAATGCTCAAATAGTACTCCCGGTTCAGAAATACAAAGGAGACGGAGAACGGAGTTTGGGTTCTTAGATTTGGGTTTTGTCTCTAGGGCCGTTGAGATCTTCTCCCCCGTTTTTATTCCTCGAACTCTTCGAGGGAAACTAAAAACAGCAAAACAAAAAGAAAGGAGAATAAAATTAGAGCAGCTATAAATTTAGAACCAAAACCTAAATTAATCTCTTTTTGTGTTCTTTTCATTTATTGCATCTCAATTATTTATTACTAGTTGTTTATTTATTTTTTCATCATTAATTCATCTTTGATCCAAGAGTAAAAGGGTTTGTTTGCATTTGTTAATTTCAATGATCTTGTGATGAATATTTATAATGCTAATGATGATGAACAATGATTCGAGTCGATTAGAAGAAGAAGAATCAAATCATTTTTACTGATATTGAAATTCAAACAATAACAACAAGGTTTTTAAATCAATGGAGGTTGACGATTCAACATCATCAGAAATCGATCGGGATCCGGTTCAAAATCAAGACCCTAATTCACCATCTTCAACAACAATATCATCTTCTTCTATTGATAATAATAATAAACATGGTGGTGAAGTGCTTAGTGGTGGTAATGATGAACAAATTTCATCTGGTGCATCAACACCAACAATGGCAGAAACACAACAACCACAACAACAATCTTCTTCTTCGTCTTCTGTGGTCGGACCAAGACCAGCTCCATCCTATACAGTGGTTAATGCTTTAATGGATAAGAAAGAAGATGGACCAGGTTCAAGGTGTGGTCATACTTTAACAGCAGTTTCAGCCGTTGGAGAAGAAGGTACACCTGGTTATATCGGTCCTCGTCTTATTCTATTTGGCGGTGCTACTGCTCTTGAAGGCAATTCTGCTGCTTCTGGTCCTCCTACTTCTGGCCCACCTTCTCCTGCTGCTGGCAATCGTATGTTCTCTAATCCCTTTCCTTTTTCCAGAGTTAGATTATTTCATTTGGGTTGTGAGCTAGAGGAAAATGTGATAAAAACCCTAATTTTAATATTTGAGTTTTTTTGAAAAATTTAAGTTTTTCATTGTATGGAATTTATGTAAGAACAAGGTTGTATTCTATCCAGACTGCTTTTACAAGTGATATTGCTATAGATTCAATAGGAAAGCATGGAAGGATAAGCTACATTGACGAGAAAGATCAAATGTTGGAAATGAAATTTATTCACATTCGCTGATTTGTCTGCTGCATGAACAACACTGAAAGTTGTTTTCTATGTTTGGAAATGTTGATTGCAGGACTAGCTGGTGCAACTGCTGATGTCCACTGTTACGATGTGTTGTCCAATAAATGGTCTAGGTAAGCAGTGAGCTTCGCAATTTTTGTTCTTTATCGGTCATAGGATTTTGTCTTTACTTGATTTGTTTTAGATATTAATTGTGGTTTTCCTCTCTATGCTATTCTTTTATGTAATTCTTTGTAGGCTTGTCCCATTGGGAGAACAACCGTCACCAAGGGCAGCACATGTGGCAACTGCTGTGGGTACTATGGTGGTTATTCAGGTTGGCACAGAAAGCTGAACTAGTGAGCTGCTTAAATTAATGTTTTATTCATGCCAATTGACAGAATGGAATTATTTTACCAGGGTGGAATTGGTCCAGCAGGTTTGTCTGCAGAGGATCTTCATGTACTCGACCTTACACAACAACGACCACGATGGCACAGGTTAGACTTGACAATATGGATGCATGGATACTTCTTTTGATGGTCTTTCTTGGTCTAGACAAGTTTTACGTCCCCCCTTATTCTTTTGATAGGGTCATTGTTCAAGGTCCTGGACCAGGGCCACGTTATGGACATGTCATGGCTCTTGTTGGGCAAAGATTTCTTCTGGCAATTGGTGGAAATGATGGTAAGGCAACAGTCGTCACAGTTGAAGACCTCTTTGTTTACAATGTCCATTGCAATTGGTTGTTGCCGCTTGGGGTTTGTTTGAGATTATATTGGTAACATTGCTCTGTTTTCTAGAGAAAAGGCTTTTAGCTGATGTTTGGGCACTGGACACAGCTGCTAAGCCTTACGAATGGCGTAAGTTGGAACCTGAAGGGGAAGGTCCTCCTCCATGCATGTGAGTTGCCTACTTTGTCCTTTGTTAATGCTTGTGACTTTCTTACCCGATTCGTACATAACAAATCAGCAAAAAAGAGATAAAAGAAGAAGAAGGAACATCTCTTACATTCTACACTAATAAATTCTGGGTTAGGTGGTGCAACTGTTGACGCCCAATTTACTTTTTCTTACCTTATGTATAATTCTACTCCAGATGGTCAAATATTTGAGTTAGTTGGATACAATACCATTGACACTACTCTTTCTTCATTGTTAGTAAGCTTGTAAAATATTAACCAAGATGCATCAATTTCACATTGGCAACTGTTTGTCAAAGACTAAAACAAATAGTATTTTCATCTATCTGTGAAGTTACGGGAACTACATCTGTTATATTCTATAGATGCTCCCAAAGGAAGAATCATATACCTGTTTTACACGATGCAATTTACTATCTGTATGGGTCTTGGAATGATAATTCTGTGTGGTGAACTTCAGATGTTATTCTTTAGGTTGAGAGTGGTGCTACTATGAAAGAAAAGTGTGAGAATCATTTATGATTCTGATGAGATGGTTGTTTCACTGATTAGATTTCGTATAGGCTCAGCAAATCTAGAGTACACTCTTGGTCCCGTGGTTATGCCAAGCATGTAGCAGGAAAAGTATATTTATTTCAATCTGATTGTTGCTTGGTGTTTCACGTAGGTATGCAACTGCTAGTGCACGTTCTGATGGTCTTCTTTTGCTTTGCGGAGGGAGGGATGCGAACAGTGTGGTGAGCTAAAATACTAACTCAATGCATACTTATCAGAGTAGAAAAGGAAGAAGGAAAAATTATATATAGTCAGTTTTCTTTTCTGGTAATTGTCTCTTAACATTTATAACTTGTCCTTTGCAGCCATTAGCAAGTGCATATGGTCTTGCAAAACATAGAGATGGGCGTTGGGAATGGGCAATTGCTCCTGGTGTCTCGCCATCTCCACGATACCAACATGCAGCAGTTAGTCCCTCTTACTTTACCTTGTCATTCTGAGTGCTTATATATTTTTATCAGATATATTTTTATTTTATCTTTTTAGATTATTTAGTCTCATTTTTCTAGGTTTTTGTTAATGCACGGCTTCATGTGTCCGGAGGTGCACTTGGTGGTGGCCGCATGGTTGAAGACTCATCAAGTGTTGCAGGTATGCTTGGTTTTCACTCCCAGATTGTGTGTTAATTTAATATATATGGAGTATGAAGATGTGGGTGGTTAATGTTAAACCTTCAACATCGTGAAGCATTACAGATGAGATTTATGCTTTCCGATTTCTAAAAGTATAATATTGTTAATTATCTGTCTTCACTCCTTTATAGTAGTTACCAATCTTATGATACATATTACCAATATTTTCTCATCATGTTTAAATAGAGATATTAGGACATGCAGTATTCAGTTTTCTTTGGTAATAGTTCAAAGCTCAAATTATTTTCCTTCTGAGCTTTTATGCAACTCACTTCATCTTACAAACTCTTTCTCAGCATTCCTAATGAAAAAATAAATGCATAATGAAGATATACAATATATCAATATTAAAGTATGTTTAAGAAAAGTAAAGAACTTACCATGTAAAGTCACTCCCTCCAGATCCAAGAAATCTTCGATTAGTTGAATCTTGATATGTATATTGCAGTCTAAATAAAATGACAAAACAAACAACTGCAAAGTCTCTCAGATTGGAAAAACTCATGTTTGGAGATCAACTTGTATGATATAAAATTAAAAAATGATTGTACAAAGAGTAAAAGGGTGCACTTATCTTGCAACAAGACAATTTAGGATGGATATTATGCAGGGGTGAAGGCGATGGAAACAGAAATAAAAAATAAATTGGTGCTGTGTAGTAATGAGTATCGTGAAGGTTTAAGCCTTGGTGAAGAATACTGTGCACGACACCCTAATAAACCCTCTACTGTAGTGAGTGACCAATCTATGAGTCATTGTTAAGTTCGAATTGGTCAAAAGCACTTGGGGTTTATTACCGATGTAATCTTAATCTCTGTATCTGTTTAGGAATACAAAGATGTTGCTAGAGAAACTCAGCTTATAATTGTCTCCGAATACATTTAATTGATGGTGCAGATAGATCCTTGTAATTGTTAATTATGACTTTTTAAAAGAGGAGATCTGAAAATCTCAATTATGTAAAAAAAAACAAGAGTACGTTTTGTAATGTAAATGAGATTTCTTATTTTTAGCTCTTCTTATAAATAATGATTGGATAACTTATACTGGATTTGGTTGAGATACTTGTTGCTTTTCAGGAGTTTTTGTCGTCCTTTTTTTAGAATCCTTATTAGTCCCCTAGGCCCAAACAGTTACTAAGAGTTTTTTGGATGTTCTCTCTTTTTTTCCTTGTTCAGTGCTGGATACTGCGGCTGGAGTCTGGTGTGACACAAAAGCCGTTGTGACAACCCCCAGGACTGGCAGATATAGTGCTGATGCAGCTGGTGGAGATGCTGCTGTTGAGTCGACGAGACGCTGTAGGCATGCAGCTGCTGCTATTGGAGACCTTGTTTTCATTTATGGGGGACTTCGTGGTGGTAAGATATAAAGCTGGTTGTTTCACCTTTTATTGAGGGTGCATTCTGTTTTGATTTGTTTGGGTCAACTAGTTGTGACTTTTATGCGTTGGTTTGATGATAATCACCTGTCATACTGCAGCCTTTTTAGGCAGTCTAATGAGGATCACTAGAAACCTGGTGTTAATGACAATTCACGGTATCTGGTCTCTTGATCACATGTTCAGTTTAAACTAGCTAGCCATTGTTCGGTTGGACAAAATTGCCAGTATATACTTATCCCCATTAATAGACACTACTCTGAAACAATATCTTATTTTTCTCGGTAGAGTACCTTGTCAGCTTTTCTTGATCATGGCTTATACTCTGCACACCCATCTATTATCCCAGCAGGTCCCATTGTTGTGCTTAATTGGTTATACCATTCAAGAAACAAAAACTTTTGGCTCCAAAGACAATATCACAATAATTTTCGAGCACAGCTAGTAATCGACCCAGCATTTAGATGCTGTTTTTGAGCTTTTGTATCATATTATGTATCCACACTTTGCATCTCTACTGTTGAATTTTGTTTCTTGATCTCTTCGATTGAAATCATCTATCAAATTTACTGTTTGTGTGTAGGGGTGTTGCTGGATGACCTTCTCGCTGCTGAAGACCAGGCTGCTGCTGAAACAACAAGTGCAGCTTCACATGCAGCTGCAGCAGCTGCGGCATCTAATGTACAGGCAGGAAGATTAACCGGAAGATATGGATTTCTTGATGAAAGATCGAGGCAAGCAGAAGCAAGTCCAGATGGTGGTGCTGTTGTGTTGGGAAGTCCTGTAGCTCCTCCTGTAAATGGAGATATGTACACAGATATAAGCACTGACAATGCCTTGCTTCCAAGGTAAACTTATAGACATCCATTAATATGCTAATTTCTGACATATTGCCTTCGTTTTTAGCAGTTTCTTGATGGGGGTTCTTGGAATGGATTGTGCTTTTGTAGGAGACCGAAAGGTGTTGAATACTTGGTAGAAGCCTCAGCAGCAGAGGCCGAGGCTATCAGTTCTGCCCTAGCCGCAGCTAAAGCCCGACAAGTTAATGGAGAAGTTGAGCAGTCGCCAGATAGGGGTGATCGTGGGGCAGAAGCTACCCCAAGCGGAAAACAAATGTCTACTTCTAAAATGCAAGATTCTCCTATGTCAAATATCATCCCTGCTCCTGGCGTTCGGCTACACCACAGAGCTGTAAGTAGAAATATTCCGTACATATGTTTGATATTTGCATGTTATGTTTGGCTGGGTTTCTGACATAAAGACCTGTTAATATGTATACTAGTTTAACTCCGCCCTTTTTTCCCGTTACATATTTACAGGTGGTTGTAGCTGCAGAGACTGGGGGCGGTTTAGGTGGTATGGTCAGGCAGCTTTCGATTGATCAGTTTGAAAATGAAGGCAGGAGGGTTAGCTATGGAACTCCTGAGAGCGCCACAGCGGCTAGGAAGCTATTGGATAGACAAATGTCTATCAATAGTGTGGCTAAGAAGGTAAAATTTTGTTTTATATTCCGTTTGAATGTAGATGTATTTTTGATTCAAATTGTATTTGAACAAGTCTGCACATCTTAAAATAAAGATACTTTGATATCACCCATCAAATGACCAAGTCTCTTACATAAGGGAAATAATTAGGTGATGGTCTGCTAGTAGTTTCACTATTCTTCTTAAACTTTATACCTCTCAGGTAATAGCACATCTTTTAAAGCCTCGTGGTTGGAAGCCTCCTGTCCGCAGGCAATTTTTCTTAGATTGCAATGAAATTGCCGAGCTTTGTGATTGTGCCGAACGAATATTTTCTACTGAACCAAGTGTTCTAAAAATCAAAGCTCCTGTGAAGATATTTGGTGATTTGCATGGTCAGTTTGGGGATCTCATGCGCCTGTTTGATGAGTATGGATCTCCATCAACTGCTGGAGACATATCGTAAGTCCATGCTTTCCTTAATTTTGTGCATGCTACACAACACCCGATTTAAATAGTGTTGGAATGTTTGGATGTTGGATGATTTTGGCAAATATTTTGACGTTGAGGAACGGTATAAGACCCCATTGCAACCAGATTGAGTATTCATTCATTTGTGCTATTTTCTGTTAATGATCTGCAGATATATTGACTATCTCTTCTTGGGTGATTATGTTGATCGGGGCCAACACAGTTTAGAAACTATCACTCTTCTGCTTGCTTTGAAGGTACCACCTGGGAGCAGTATTCCTGTTTTAAAAATTAGAACACTTGTACTGCCACTAATTGTTCATTTGATCATCTATCTTTGTTCATGTTTATTTTTCATTATTTGTTGTCATTAATCTGCATAGACATTTGCATTGCAGGTCGAGTATCAACAAAATGTACATCTAATTCGGGGCAACCATGAAGCTGCAGACATCAATGCTTTATTTGGCTTCCGGATTGAGTGCATAGAGCGAATGGTATGTGATTTTGATAGACAAGTATATAATTATTTGTATTTATTTTTAATTTTATCAACTCAATCATTTTGATGATAGGGTGAGCGGGATGGAATATGGGCTTGGCATCGCATAAACCGGTTATTTAATTGGCTTCCTCTGGCAGCCGTAATTGAAAAGAAAATCATTTGCATGCACGGTGGCATCGGGAGGTCAATTAATCACATAGAACAAATAGAGAGCCTTCAACGCCCTATTACAATGGAAGCGGGTTCAGTTGTTCTTATGGATTTATTATGGTTGCTATATTTCTGGCTCCTGAACATTTTGCCCTTAGTATAAGCAACCACTTCTTATTAGATTTGTCCTTTATACTCATTTAATTTGATATTCTATTTATAGGTCCGACCCTACAGAGAATGATAGTGTTGAAGGGCTGCGGCCAAATGCCAGAGGTCCTGGGTTGGTTACTTTTGGGGTGAGCACCTTGGGTGTATGCTTTACTTATTTCAGATGTTCGGTTAAAATATTGGTATCGGCAGTATGTTTCCCACTTGCTTTAAAGAATGGGTTGCTGATTGCTAACATTGACTGAATCGTTCCAGTGGAAAAGTGAACTTCTGCTGAACATTTAAATAATACTATTTATGATTTTTATTCTTCTACTTCTGCATGTCATTTTCGTTTTCCCTAGTTTAAAACTGATTCATGTCATTTATGCTTTATAGCCTGATCGGGTTATGGAGTTCTGCAGTAACAATGACCTCCAGTTGATTGTGCGCGCACATGAGTGTGTAATGGATGGTTTTGAACGTTTCGCTCAGGGGCATTTGATAACTCTTTTCTCGGCTACCAATTATTGTGGTATGCTACTTCCAGTATCCATTCCTTGCGGATTAAACTTTAAAGTGATCTTATTCTTTTATATTTTCTGGGTAATCGCTTGCTACAGGTACTGCAAATAATGCAGGAGCTATCCTAGTTCTGGGAAGAGACCTTGTGGTGGTTCCAAAACTCATTCATCCTTTACCACCAGCAGTTACGTCACCAGAGACATCGCCAGAGCGTCATGTAGATGATACATGGATGCAGGTACTTTATACGATTAACTAACACATCATTTTAGCTGTCTTTTCCATATTAATATATGAAAAAAGAATATTACCTTGTAATTCTAGTTCGGTATTTCCTAATTAATTTGCCATTTACATTCTCCTCTATCCTCTACAAGCCGACATGCATGCACGCTATTTTTCTCATATCTTTCAGATCCACTACTCTATCCCTCTCTAGCTAAAGATATTATGTTTAACTATATGGTTAGCAGTGTTGTTAGTTAGGGAGCATACATATTCCCACAGCTATTACATTTTATATATAATGCTGCTTAGTCAGCATGCAAAATTTTCTTAATTTTGAAAACCTGACTGTTTTCTTTTGGGACAACATTAGGAGCTTAATGCTAATAGACCACCTACACCAACCAGAGGTCGGCCTCAAACTGCAAATGATCGTGGTTCTCTTGCTTGGATTTAAAGGTCATTCTCCTCAGAAACTTGATATTCTGTGACAAAGTTTTAACACTCCGCTAAACTGGTGCTAGTGAGTGCTGTCTGGGATTTGTTTTGGTAAAATCTTATATGAAGCATGAGGCATTGGAATATGGGAATGAATTAAAAATTGATTTGTTTGAGAAATCTAAGTTTTGAACTTCTGAGAAGAGCCGTCTGTTTCGGTTGCACTAGTTCCAGATGATGTTTTGACTTTTGGTAATTCAGAGATCACAGGTGGCATGGGTTGTATTGACCATCCTACAGAAAATAGCTACATGAGTCTTAGTATATGCTCATCACTTGTAAATTGAACAATGAGCAAGTAGGAATTTTATATTATTTGTTCTTGTTAGTAAATGGTATTTGTTTCATCAATTAGGATATTACTCTTTCTTTTTGCCGTTGTTTAGCCATCTTTTTATTTTATATTTTTGGGAAGAGATGTTCATATGAATCACTGCCGGTGTTCATTCATCCTTGTATCATATAGTGTTTTCTTGTGTAATTTCACTTTGTGGTTACTGCCTGTACAATGTATAACCTAACCTCCTATATATTGTGTGAAGAGAAGTGATTTTTGTTTCTTAGTACTATTATACATTTGAGAAACTTGAAAGAACATTGTTTTGGCTTTTCTTGTCAGATTTTTTTCTTCTCTGGTAGAGATTTTGTTCTTGGATCTGTTATGTTTGTTATTCACCGAAATAATTTTTTATCTCAACCATAGTTGCGTAAATTGAAATACAAGCAGGTTCGGAAAGCATTAAGCATGCATAGTAGCTTTACATGTACTGTATATGTTGCTTTTCAAAGCTTGTGTAAGTACACTCGGCTTAAATCTGATCCAGGGAAAACAGAAAAATGAAGATACTACTATAATGAATCTTTGAGAAAAGACCCGTCAATCATCATCTTTACAAAAATCTAAAAACATTTTTCGGTTTCATGCAAAATGACAGCTGCAAATCCACTAGTCACCACCACCAGATTCCGCTCTTGCAAATGCATATCCTAAGGTAACCAATTTGCCGATCTTCTTTTACGTTCATGAATCTTTCTAGCTATAAATGCATAACATTAGTCAGCTATAGTTATTCCTAAGCCCCCGATTCCCAGAATACTTTCACCTTCTAGTTTATTTCTTGAATTTGTATTGATACCAAAATGTTGAATTACACAGCCTTGATTCTCTTTACCTTCTTTTTCTTCCATTGTTTGCTTTTAGTTTCAGCTCAATGTAATACCGAAATCGATCTCTCTTGGGGTGGAGATCGTGCTAAAATCATTGAAAATGAACGTCTTTTACAACTTTCCCTTGATCAAATATCTGGTGCAGGATTCCAAACAAAAAATGAATATTTATTTGGGAAAATAGAAATGCAAATCAAAGTTGTGCCGGGTAATTCATCCGGTACAGTCACCGCTTACTACTTGTCTTCATCAGGGAGTACACATGATGAGATAGATTTTGAGTTTCTTGGGAATGTTAGTGGAGAGCCTTATATTCTCCATACAAATATTTACACACAAGGGCAGGGTGAACGAGAACAGCAATTCTATCTTTGGTTTGATCCCAGACTAGACTTCCATACTCGATTCTCTGGAATGAACATAAGATAATCTTCTCAGTAGATGGAACACCAATCAGGGTTTTCAGAAATGCTGAACATTTAGGAGTTCCCTACCCAAAATCCCAACCCATGCGTCTTTATTCAAGTCTTTGGTGTGCTGACAATTGGGCCACAAAGGGTGGGATTGTTAAGACTGACTGGACTCGAGCCCCATTCGTCGCTTCATGTCGAGCATTTAAAACAGATGCGTGCACGTACTCAGCTGGAAAGTCATCATGTTCTTTGCCCTTGGTGAAAGGAAGATGGCGGAATCATCAAGCCCTCAGCAATGGGTATCTACGGAAACTGAAATGGGTACAAAGAAATTATATAATTTATAACTAGTGCACTGATTATAAGCGATTCCCTCGAGGAGTACCACCTGAATGCAACCTAAATAATTAAACATTAAGAAACTATAATCTGGTTTGTCAAGAAGGGTTTAACTGAGTATAACACGGTGAAAATATGTCAGTTACTACAGATGTAGTCAGCATATATATGTTAGTAAAAAAAAAAGGCTACTAGAGCCAAGCTTTGGACTGAGCCGTCCACTATACTCATTCTCTCTCTTTTTTTTTTTAATAAATGAAACATGAAGTAAGTGGTGAATCGGTAGTCCAACGGCCTTCCTTTCCAGGGAAGAGAAAACAAAGGAGAAAGCTTCTCCAGCTTGAGCTTCTGAAAGGGCTGAAGAACTATTCAGGCAGACGCAGTATTTATGTGATCATGTCAAATATTCTGACTTTTTTTTATAGGAAAGGCTTGTTTAACTTGTTTGGGTTGTAGTTTGTGTATGTTGACTTAGTTGGCTCAAGGCTCTGAATTATGCCGATTCTGTTTAATATTTTATGCAGGAATGGAATATAATACAGTAAAACCTCTATAAATTAATAATGTTGGGACCGAGATATTTTATTAATTTAGCGAGATATTATTATATCGATAAATTAATAATTTATTAATTTAAAGAGGTTTTACGTATTCAAATAATTGTCCAGCCCATTCAAATAGTATCAAAGGGTTGTAAAACATTGAGTTATTTTTTCTACCGCCAAACATGACTTCAAAAATTCAACCATGTGATCCTGGGATAATTAGAGCCTTTAAAATGTACTACCGTAAAAGGTTTTACCGTAAGATTTTGGAAGGTTATGAGTTGGACATTTCTTCTCCGGAAAAGATTAATGTTTTAGATGCTATCAATTTGGCCGTCTCAGCTTGGAGAAATGTGCAACAAGTGGCCATAGCAAATTGCTTTCGACACTGTAAAATTCGTTCGGGAATCCAATCGGCTCAAGTGATTTAAACGATGTAAATTCTGGGGAAGACATTCGTGAGCTTGAGAACTTGATTACAGGTATGCATTATCGGCATAAAATGGATGTGAATCACTTGCTAGATTATCCTGGTGAAAATAATGAATGTTACGAGGTTCAAAGCATTGAAGAAATTGTGGCGGATACCATTCAAAATCCGATCGTTGAGGATGATTCAATAGCTTTGGAACCGGTCACTCGGAAAGAAGCATTGCAAGCGGCAACAACTCTTCACAACTTTTTGTTGCAATACGAGAAGACAATGCCCCAACTCTTAAGTGCAATGAGGAGATTTAAAGATGAACTCAATATAAATTTGAAGTTCAACAAAAAACAAATGACTATAGGTTCATTTTTTACTAGACAATCTTAGAATTTGGAATCTTTTAGTAATTATTAATTTATAGTTTCATTGGGACCAATATATATACACTGGGATTTCAAAAAAGTTATTATCTTATTATTTTATCGATTGGGGTCCAATTTTATACTGGTCCCAAGCTGGGACTGGACAAATTATTAATTTTATCGAGGTTATTAATTTATCGAGTATTAATTTATAGAGGTTTTACTGTACCTTTACTTGTGCCCATCAATTCGCGAATATGGTTTGGAACGAGCAAACCATTCTCCATTTTTCTATTTCTATTTAAAAGAACACCATATTTGACATGGTGTTTGCCTCCAACTTGGGAAAGAAAATAATACACAATGTTAAAAACAAAGCACAACTCGTCAACAACTCAAAAATATTACTTTCTCCAAGGGCCACTTTTTTTATTGACAATTTTGATGATACTATAGACGTGACTTTATCATATAATATCATGTGACTTTTTCCTTTCTTCATACACTACTCTTCCCCTCTTCTCCCGGTGAAATTGTGGAAGAGCGAAGACATTCATTTCAAGTAATATCAATTTCTTAAAGTATTAACGGACTGTGTTTTGAAATTTTGAAAGCCATTGTTTTCTTTCAAAAATGGACATTGTATTTGTAACGCGCACACTAAGGCCAAGCCCTATAGTAGGTGATATTGTTTGGATATGATTTAATCTAGCTAAGACGTAAGTATTATGGGTCATCGTTTGACTATAATGTGGCCAAAACTTTTGGTTTGACTAGAGAAGGGATCATATTTGATCCCTTTTGTAGCCAAGCCATAGAGACGGATACCTGGTTTTCATCAGAAATAAGCATTTTACGGAAACCCAATATCCGTCTCAGTGGTGGGACGAATATTGGGTTTCCGTCACATTTATGACGGATTTTAGGTATTCGTCTCGTGAATTATATTTGTTTAACCTTTTTTTCTTTACACCTCCCTCACACCAGATCTTGGCCATCCGTTACCATTAACGACTATATGTTCTCCACCCTTGGATCCCAACGGATACTTTTCAATTTTTTTGAAAGATTTTCTCTATAAATAGCAACATCTTTCTCTTCTCAAATCACATCTAAACAATTTCTTCTAACTTGATTTCCAACTCAAATCCCCTCTAATATCTTTCTCTTCTCTTAATTTAGTCCAATATGGTTAACAGGAACTTTGTTCAACAAGAAAATATTAATCTTACAAATGCTTATATTTCTGTGAGCTGTGAT
This sequence comes from Papaver californicum, assembly GCA_023531435.1. Lineage (NCBI taxonomy): Eukaryota > Viridiplantae > Streptophyta > Magnoliopsida > Ranunculales > Papaveraceae > Papaver > Papaver californicum. The sequence goes on along the minus strand of JAJJMC010003761.1, from coordinate 1,934,637 downwards.
GAAATCATTGGTTCTCAACAAGCAATGGCAATATTTTGGGAACGTATTCACGAAGTCTTTATAAATCTTAATGGAAATGAGAAAAATAGGGACCCAAGTGCCTTAAAAACTAAGATGAAAGCAATCAAAAAAGGCGTTAAAGAATTCGTGTTGACTCTAAATGTATATATCGGCAAAAAGAGAGTGGTGCTTCACACGAAGATTTGGTAAATTGTATAATTGAATCTAGTTATTTCCGATTGGAGATATTAGAAATTAACTAATTGTTTTAACTCCAGTGTTTCAGACACGAGCTGGTCGAGAGCAATTTCAAACCCAAACAGGGCAACCATTCAAATATGATGCTAGTTATGAAATTATGAAAGATAATCTTTATGGGTATGATTATCAACTCACCGTCAAGCAGAACACTGCTTTTTTTAAACAACATTCTGACTTTATAGCAGCATAAAATAGCACGAAAGTACTACCTAATGAAGAGATTTGTTGGCACTACAAGCATCTTGCGAGGCCCATAGGTACCAAAAAGGCTAAAAAAACAAGATGGAAGCCAAGTTCTTTGAAATTTGGCATGGTAACCAACAGATGCCGTCTCAATCACAAGAGGAACAAGATAATGCAATTATGGTTGTGGATCTTACAAAACTAGCCCCAGTGGAGCGAAAATATTATCGAAAGAAACAAAAAGATATTTTGAAGAAGTTTAATATAATCCCCGTCGATGATTCAGAGGATGATGAAGTGATCCAACTCTAAATGTTTTCCCTTGAATAAGTAATTTAATTTAGTTATTTTAATTTCCAGTTTAGTTATTTAAATTCCCAGTTTACTTTTGAATTAATAATGTTGTTTTTAATTCTAATGAACTTCTAATGTAGTTGTTGTTTGAGTTAATGAAAACTTTAAATTTCGAGTAATTAGTTTATGAAAACTTTAAATTTTACTAATTTAAAACAATCCTTGTTAATTAAAAATTAAAATTACGATTTCTCTAAAAATGAGACAACATTTTTCCATTAATAGATAAAAACTTAAAATTACATATTTTCTTAAAATCAGGTGATACCTAGACTAAATATATTTAGACCTGGATGACATAGTACTAAGCCCCAAGAAATAGATAAATCTTCCTTTTATTTCTTGGTGCGATCCTCAATTATTTTGGCAGCTTTAAAATGAATAAACGAATATCCTCTCCATTTGGTATATGCATCTTGTGACACAAACTTATCCCCACTGTGTCTAGCGAGAAACTCGTTGTACTTGATGCACAACAACTTCTGAACATGAAAGGTCATTCTGCAAAGATAGTCGGCCATGTAATCATGGCGTGGACCCTTCCACTTCACGTCTGGCTTGGGAATAAAAGGTTTTGTTTTATAAGATTCCAAAATATACCATCATGATCTTTTTCTGGAAGATCCAGGACGATGTAAAAATTTCTAATTCATTACGTCTCATCCACATCGGATTTTAACCTTTCCCTTCATTAGAATTGGTCGTAACCTCGTTTCTTGCTTTCCTCTATTTCCTCCTGAGTCATTGGTTTGCTTCTCCTTGGTATCTCTTCTTCCATAACTCTAATTGATTTTGTAGTTGATTGTGCTGATGGAGTACTTGATGATGATGATGATGATGATGGAGTAGATCCTTTGCATCTTCTGAGTATCTTTCCAGTTGAATTGGTAGATGATGCACTTGCCATTACAAAAAAGTTTCACTTTGAAAGAAGTATTGAATGATGGAGAAGGATTTGTTTGAATGAATTAGTGTTTGATGGAGAAAGGGTTATCCTATTTATATGTATAAAGGGGCAACAACAATATTTTTTAAACCTTACATCAAACAAGTAGTTTTCAAACGGTCACATAACGCCTAACGGGTAAGTTTTTTGAACCTTACATCCAATGGATATATCAACGGGTACACAACAGTTTTTCTTCATATAAAACCACCACTCTCTATCATTTATTCTAAACACAACTTACCCAAAGCATTCGCAACTCAACACTTTCAATATGTATTCTGAAAGCAATGGAAAGCATATATTATGTATGGAAGCAAAAGAGGTTTGTCCATTATGTTATATGGATAACCATAGTCTGGTGCAACGCCCTTGGATGTATTCTAAGTGTACACAAGACGGGCGTCCTGGCATTAAAATGGTCATTGAATCACAACCGGAAAAAATTAGGTATTTGCAATGTCAATATCTAAATTGTCGTGAAGAAACACAGTTGCTAGAAGATGCCGCGAAATCTAAAGAATATGAAAGGGTAAATGATTTATGCTCTAACTTTAAAGGTAAAGAAAAATTGAAGGCGTATGTGTGTAACCACTATGGAGAAGAAGGTTACCAAACCAAGCATTGTCCAAACAACATTCAATTTGAATGCTCTGATATTACTGAATGTTCAATTGTTAATTGTAACAGTTATATGAAAATGCACCATTCTAAAGCAAAAAACATGTATGGAAAACGTTTATGGAGGTGTCCAGTGTGTCTTTTGGTGAAATGGATCGATTAAGTGTCGTTATATTTTACTATGACTAGCGGTTTGAATTTCAGGAAAATGATATATTATTCCTTTGAATAATTGTTTCTGGTTTTTATTAATTGATGTATTGTTGTTTTACCCCGAATTTAATCACTCGTTATTCAGTGTAGGCTCCTCTCATTACAATTAGTTCCGGATTTCTCGTTGTTTGGTATGACTAGACACTGCAAAGACCAGTGGTGGACTCTCAGAATGACAACACGTTTCAAGACTAGGCATTGCAAAGACCAGTGGTGGACCCATTTTTTTTGTCTCAGAATGACAACACGGTTTAAGACTAGACACTGCAAAGACCAGTGGTGGACCCATTGCTTTTGTCTCAGAATGACAACACGGTTCAAGACTAGACACTGCAAAGACCAGTGGTGGACCCGTTTGTTCTAACTCTATAAATACAACACTTCTCGCTCAATATAACACCCAACAAATTCTCAAGTTCTCATACTCATCTACTCATTTGTTTTTCATCGATCCTATTTTATAATCTTCACTATCCGCAATGAATACTTATACTGAAGAACAAGATCAAAACCTTGTCTGGTCTTACTATTATGCTTCACAACTGTAGCCCGTCGGATAATAATTGTCCCCGATGTGGTTCTGGAACTAGGTTCTACAAATGTTTAATGAGATTGATGGGAACCCAGACAACCACAACATAAGCTCGCTAAGAAACCGGTTCCAGATCATCAAGAATAATATGCAAAGGTTAGTAGCAATACAAATACCACTATATCGAACAAGGGCGTGGATGACGAACGAAATGATCGTAAGTGCTTACCATTTAATTTGATTTTATTTTAAAAAGTGTTTTCTAATAATACACTTATTCAATATATTTTTGGTTGTTTATTGTAGGACCAAGCTTCCCGTACTGCATATATTGTAAAACACGGAACAACATTCCGTTTTAATCATTGCTTCTCAACGATAGTAGACATCTTCCCTCAAATGAACCCGGCACGGTTAGCACGAGAACCAACTCCTCCTAATTCTGACAACGAGGAATAACTGGCTTGATGATAGATTTTATGGGTATATATATCTGTAAGCCCTCACGAGACAAAACTCGTCCATTGGTGCCACATGATGATTTAAAGGCTTGTTGCACGTGCTAAGTACAACTGCAACTCCTGTAAAAATAAGATATCTTAACATCTAGTCATGTAATGTTGTTTTGAATAATTCATATTGGTTATTTAAACTACTTTTGTTATTTTATTCATTACAAAATAGATTACGCCGGTGCAAGTACAAACACTATAAAAATACTAAGTTTTAGTGACGTCAAAGTACCGTGCCAATTGATCGAAAGTATGTGGCAAAAGATAATTTGCTACAGCCTAGTAGGAGTAACAATTAAACCCGTGGCTAATAAAATTAGCCACGGTCTCAACCACAGTTTTTGTGGTGGCAAATTATACATATCCATTTGCTACGGCTTCAACCTGTCAGCACACATGTGTGCCATGATTTGCCGTTGTTGCCATATGGTATGGGCGTGACAAAAGGTTACTTCTCAACTTTTTTTTAATACATCCAGTTTACTATAATTTTGCGTAGCTTGATTGTTAGCAAGAATCAACATTTCATCCACCAAAAGTATTAGGAAAAAATATTATTTATTCATTAAAGAAAATCAAATACATTATATAATCGTCAATCACGATATTGAAACAAAACAATAAACATGTCTGACATAGGATACTAAAACTGGAGCAAACGATTTCAGAGGCGAATATACTCAAATCAAGATTGAAATGGTTTCTCCAGCACTCTAAGAGATTCCTGTAAGACATCTTCGCTTTCCACTTTAACCTTGAATGGAGTATTGGATTGGGAGTGTTAAGAATCTTTATGTTGTATATTCATGAAAAATGGATGACAACTTCACTTTGTACTTTTAGCACGGAAAGATTAACATCGGCAAGAAAGTAGTGAACTGCATCTTTTGATTCCCACCTTTGGAAAACACAATCAGATTAAATAGCCTTGGGCATCATATGCCACCAATCAACATAAGATCAGGTCACAAACACAAATCACAAAAGATATTTCCCATAAGCAAAATGACGTGTCATGAATTTTAAGAAGAATCCAATTTCATATAAAAAAGTTTAAACATTTAGTGGATAACTGAGGATCATCCAGTTTCATACATAAAAGTTCAAACATTCAATGGATAACTAAGGATGTTCCTTCTATAAAATAGGAAAGAATGATATAAGGTAGTGGCAAACTCACTTTTCAGAAGAATTAAGGCTCAAAGATTCAAATATTTCACCTTGATAGAAAGATGGAAAGGGATTAGATTAAGTATATTATATTATCAACACAAAATTCAATAGATCCACTTGGTTGTTTTATATTTTGGAACTCTTACGCTCTTCAACAGACTTCAGTTTTACTTCCTCAAGGTTCAATTATCTCTGTATGGCCATCGACATATACAACCTGCATTTGAACCAATAACCAAATATTAGGATTCTGACTACCTGAGAACTAAAACAGTAAGACCATGGAGAAGTTCACCGCAAACTCAGTGTCACAAGAAGGAAATAATGAAATACACAATGTATCTGATTCTTATCAATCTCAATTCCTGCCAGGTCTACTTCTGTCTGGAATTGACTGGGTCTACAGTGTTGAAAGAATCTGTGGCATAGACATACCCCCAGATACAACAATCTCTGGAACAAATTCACATAAAAGACATGTTAGATACTGATGATGTGCAATGGTGATACATTGACTAAGCTTTAATGCGAACAACACCATATGATGTGTACTTCTCAGATTAAAGACATGACAAAAACAATATTGTTAGATGCTTGAAGCATCCGAGTTCATGTCAACAACAAAAAAAAGTGTCCATCATGGAAACCTATTTGAATTATCCCCTCCTTGGAAACCCTTTTAATGTCAATGGTTTATTTAACTTCAAATTGCAGGTGCAAGTCATGTACATAGCAAGGCCAATTGGATAAATCAGGGAAGACCTAAAATACCAAGCTGAGCTTATAGAATTACTAGTCGTCAAATTCTGTCATATTTGAGAATATGACACTTTCCAATAAATGAAAAACAGACGAGACATTGAATCAATGAAGTCAGGCTCAGGGGTTTAGGATGTTAAAGAGAAGCTATTGATTAAGACTATATCCCCAAGGTAAAGATGGTTCGTGGGATCATAGACACAGAATAGCTCCTCTTCTACATAATAATTCTGTTCACACCAAGAACATTTGATGGGTTGAATAAAAAAATAGTAGATAAACAGACTCAACTACAGTTAGATCTCTACAGAATCAGCAGTTCGAATGACATGCATGCAAGTCAAAGTTTGACTATAAATACAAAGCACAATAATTCCATCTACAGCACATTCCCATTATGCTTACTTAGCAGGAACAACAGAATCAATAAAGCCTTCCTAAAACATGCAGAACATCAAGTATATATATTCTAACAAATTAATAGTGGGAAAGAACAAATATCCTATACACAATTATGGATCAGCAAACCAACACCCTAAAAAGATATTAGATAGTACCATATAGCTCAGTGTCACTGGTACTCTGTATGAAGTTCGTACATTGTCTTACCTAGTATATACTCTGATCAAAACTAAAAACTGCAATACAGAAGTTCAGACACTACATATCTTATCAAGTTACTTTTCCCACCCTTTGGAGCTCTACCTTTGAAAAAGACTAAAATTTTCTTCTTACCAACAAGGTCAGATGCATTTGATCATATAAATTTCTCTGTCTTTTCGCATTGCTATTGCTTCCTGGTGCCCAGATCTTGTTTCCCTATTTATTCTTGGACCCATTGGGTACTTTCTGTCTCACAAGAGCTATTAAAGTACCACTCTTTCTCTCCCATCTTTGCTTTCTCTGTAATAGCAAATACACCAACAAAGATTTCACAAACTAAATACAATACTAAACCTAAGAGCTTAATAACTTGAAAATGATTGATTATGAGTTGTGGGTTACTACCAGGAAATGAAGAACACAAGAAATCTATTCAAAACCCTAAAATAACAGAAAGAGATGAGAAGAAGCACCACCAGCATTTGGATTCATCGAATATGCAAGATCACCGATTACAATTTTGAAACCAAATTCAAAATTTTAGGTTTGAAATAATTTTGATTGTACGATTTCCGTACCAGGAAATCAAATAAACAAGCAAAGAAAATTCTTACCAGTGAACACCTACTGAGAAGAAAAAAAATTACTTCATTCCTTAATTTCAAATATGCTTCGGTAGGGAAAAAGAATTTAATTTAAAGAAGATAACCAAATTTAGGAGAACCGATTCTAAACGAATCCCACAATAGAAAGATATAAAATCAAAACCCTAACTCACCTGCAGGTTCACGTTATGTAGAGACATTCGAAAGTAGTTTTTATGAAACTTGATACAGATAACAGATGGTGGAAGAAAGAAACCTAAAGAAGAGAGTAATGGAGAGGTTACTATCTCTTCACATATGAAACGTGGGTTGTTCTGCTAAGTGCTAGCCACGACCCAATTATAAAGTATCACCAAAAGTTGCGGAAAGTATTAGTGGAAGAATTAGTCTGGACATTAGCTATGGGATAACATCTTTATGCCGTAACAAAAGCCCACAACACCCACGGCCCACTATGTCGTGACTGGAAGTCACTAACCGCATTTATAACTTGTAAGACATTACCATGTTGGATGTCGTGGCGAATTCTCATCTTGCCGTAGCTAATTGAGTGATCTATTGCTACGACTATAAATTAGGCGTGGCAATATGTGACAAATAGCCATGGATACACAAATCCGTGGCAGTAGGGCCTTGGTTAAAAGTTGATATTTTGCAGTGAAATAACGAAGACATATTATAATACTTAATTAAAACCCTAATTCACTTTCGTAGGAAACACGATTATGTTTAGCATGTGTAACAAGTCTTTAAACCACCAAACGATTCTCGTGGACGAGTTGTGTCTCGTGAGGGTTTACAAAGAGATGTACCCACAAAACCTTTTATAATCAAACTTAGTCTTCATCGGAATCAACTTCAAATGTATGGTTTTTCATGAATGTAAGTAGATCAGGAAACTTTATCTTTCAAAACTGATAGCACTCATCAAATTCAAATTGTTTGCCTTTTTGTTCATTGTACTTCACTTTTGCTAGTCTCTCCTGCAACATTCAAACAAAGTGAAATTAGTAAAATTTTAGTTCAAATAAACATAAAGTAAAATTGGAATAAGTAAAAACAATAAAAGATTTATAAGTCGATCATGGGTCATTTCTTCAGGACAGCTGCAATTGTTATGATGCTTTTGTGGTAAGGGAGGACTAAGGCAATGGGCTAGTGGATTGATGCATGCTTATCACACATGCTAGCTTCTTCCTGTATTAAAACATGTCTATCCCTTATGTTATCCAGTGTTCTTTCCCGAGAATTGCCAAAGTCTATTTTGTGATAATGCCATACTAGGTTCCAGAAGACCTCATCTGGTAAAGCTCTTAGCCTAGCGGCAGGAGGAGATTATTGGGTAATCCAAGTTTTGTAGATAGCTAAATCTTCTGTCGGATCAAAGCTAGTCATAGAAGTATTGAAGATGTTATTTTTAACTAAGAGTGAAGTGGAAATGAAGAAGAAGAAGTGGATGCTTGGTTCTGAAGAAGTAAAGAAGATGTGAAGATTGAAGTGAAAAAAATGTGAATTTATAGAGACATCTGGAAAGGAGCCGTTGCAAAAGTAATTTTTTTGAAAAACATATCCGTTGAGGTCCAATGACTCATCTACTAGAGTCGTTAATATTCGAGCAACCACAATCAAATCTAAATTAACATTCATTCAAACTTAAAACTACAAAAAGATAAAGAAATTGTCATTCATTGAAGGTTCGATCAAATCCGCACTTTTATATCCACCTCCATGTCCATCAGAATCGTCGTCTTCGTCTTCTTTGTAATCTTCATCGGAATCGGCGTATTCTTCCTCTGTGTATCCATCTTCATAAGCAGGTTCACCTATGTTCCCAAGCCCCTCTGGAACATGTTCATAATATCCATCTGCGTCATCGTTTGGACCTTGACTATTATAATCAAATATACATTCTTCAGTTTGAACTGAATATTCTTCTTCCTCGACCGAGTCTTTATCATCAGCCTCTTCTTATGAAGAATGTACTTATACATATTCCATATCCGAGCCCTCCAAACTTGAACCTCTAGCTGGGTGTACTAGGTTTACTACTCCTCTACCAGGACGATTTCTAATATGCGCAACAAGATCACTCCTTAATTGTAGGTGCAACTTAAGGTTTTTGAGACTTGCAACAAAAATATGACGATTATCAATAGGCTTCGGCATTGGAACAGGAACCACTGCAACCCATTCCCTATCCCGACGTTCATGCTCAATAATCATGTTGTGCAAAATAAGATAACATTTCATTATTAGGTTCAAGTCTGGTTAACCCAATGTTCTAGTGTAAACTTGTACAACAGTTGTCAATTTTGGGTAGATGTCTTCGGCTAAGAAATAACCCATCTTGTATTGATGCCCGTTGATGATATAATTACATGGATAGGTTATACCCTTGAGCATGTTATCAAAAAGGGGTGGGTGCGCCAACACATTCGAGTCGTTATTTTCCCCAGGCATTCCCAAAAAAGCATGCTAAAACCATAAATCATATAATGGCACAGCCTCTAACACCACAGAATTGTACTTCTCTTTACCCCGATGTGTTCCTTGCTAAGCTATCGGGCAATTCTTCCAAGGCCACTGCATACAATCAATACTACTTAGCATTCCAGGAAATCCTCTCTCAGCATTATGAGCTATCAACCTCCTCACATCTTCGGTAGTAGGTTCGCGTAAGTATCTTGGTCCAAAATAGTTGCATATTAAATTACAAAATTTCTTTACATAATAGTATGTTGTTGTGGCTCCCATACGAGTGTAGTCGTCGATACTATCAACGGCTATACTTTTGCACAAACTTTTCATCACGGCTACTAATTTCATATGTGCAGAATGCCCCATTACACCAGTTGCATCCGAATGTTGATGCCATTCTTCATCCACTTCAAGTAATTTTCCTAACAGTTTCTCAAATAATACCTCATCCATGCCTAGACGTTGTTTGAATTGTGTTGAAGTATTTGAATTGTGTTGAAGTATAACCAGTTCCGGGAGTGAAATAATCATTCATCATTTTTCCATCATGCCACACTCGATCTCGGGTAAGTCCTGATCGTGTCTGCACTTCCTTAGGCACCGATTGACGAATAATACGCCTACGAACATCCAATGTCATTAGCTGAAACAACATTGCGGCTTTTTCTTCTTCATCACTTGAAGTATCCAAATCAATTCCGTATGTATGTCTCACATAGACACGCATGAGACTCATATTGTACCTTTGCAACAACAATTTCAATTTCAATTACTCAATACCCTACTTCAAATTTGGTTCAATCAACATTCAACACCAATAAAATAGTAACAATTTCATTTCAAATAGGCATTTGATCAACAAAACATCACAAAACAAGTAATCATCATGGATTTCATACTATATCTATATTGTAATATTTTTATTGACTTGTCTACAATGTAAATAATGAATCAAACATCAATAATATCATGATTATCAAAAAAAAATTGCATTTACAACCCTAATGGTAGATTAACTTATCTTTGATGATTTTGTGGATGAAATTTGAAATTGAAAGATGCAATAGAATCACCAACGAGTATGGAGCAAACCCTTTAAATTTCACGCAACAAATCGACCTACCTTCAAGATCAAAAAGGGGTAAAAATGGTTGGAAAACGGAGGATAAAATTTTTTTTTTAAAATGGGGAATAAAAAAAACCCGAATATTTCTCTGTATAAAAAAACTTGCACGTCAGATCAAGTCTGACACTATTCTAACAGATACCAGGTATCCGTCTCAGCTGACCAAACCAGAACTAAATACCATAATGATACTTTTTTTAGTTATCAAACCAGAACTAAATACCATAATGATACTTTTTTTAGTTATCCATTACTTGGTTATATTAAGATATAGCCGTATTGCTTGGCCTAACAATTCACGTCAAACATATCATCATTTACACAGACACTACTGCTAACTGATTTGCGCTCCATATATGTTAAGCTGCCAAGCACTTATTTCTTTGATATCAAAAGAAATACGATGATCACATAATTCTGATATACTATTATTTACAACAATTATACCCAACAATTAATACAAATATAAGAACTAATAGATTTACTAAACAAATGAAATTTCATATTACAGTAAAATAAGACAGAACCAGAAAGAAAAAAGAAAAACAAAAAAACAAAAAAACAAAACAAAAAAATTACAGAAAATTTCACCAAATTATATTACTTCTCTTATTGCTGGGGTATAAACCTACGGAGCAGGAGGAGCGGGAGCAGCAGGAGTAACAGCACTGGGGGCGGCGTTGCTGGCGCCGCCGCCTCCTCCACCGCCTCCGGTGCTTCTAAGAACAATTGGGAGTGTAATAACTAAAACCACAACAAGAAGCAGTATAATAGCATAACAAGTCCATTTCCTAGTACTTCTTTGATGTTTCTTAGCAGTTACTAATTGAGCAGTTCCACCTCTAACAAACGAATTAGCTCTAGCAACATGACTTTCAATATCATCTAATTGCCCACCTTGTACTTCAACTAATACTGCCATATCTAAAAACATTTGATGTAAATCATGTAATCCCTTTTCAACTTCCTTAACAGCATCATGTCTCTCTTGAATTTCACTTATAGTATCTAAAACTCTTCCTCTTCCTTGTTCTTGAATCGCTTTCTGTAAAAACGATTCACTTTCCCCTGTTGAAATTAAGTTTTCAACAATTGAATCATCTGGATTTTCTCCAGTAACTGTGTAATATCTTCTCTTGACTGTGTCTTTATACTCGGATGATATCTTTTCACGAAGAGAATGGAAATTATCCATTGAATCTTTGAGTTTTTTGCGGAGTCCATTAACGACTGATGTTCTTGTTCGATCTGATGAACTACCTGGTCCGCAACCTGGAAAGCTTCGATTTGATGCGTTTGCTCGATCTAATGCTTCTAATCGAACTTTGATGACTTTAGCTTTTTTCAAAGCTAATGAAATATCTGAATCCATACGAGATCTTATTTCTTTGATTGATTTAGCATTATGACTTGTTTTGCTTTCTTCATTTGCATCTGAAAGTTTTTGATGTATTCTTTCTACTTCTTTTAATTCATCTTTAACACTTTCAACATCTTCAAAGAATTTGTCTAGGTTTACACCTACCACTGTTCCTCCTCCCATCTGTATATTTCCACCACCACCTTGTTCAACATCATCTGATCGAAATCTAGCAAAGGATCCTGCTAACAAATCATTCATCTTCTTATCTTGGAATCAAAATCAGGATTCAGAGTCAGATTTCTTCAGAGAAGCAAACAGCGAATTAATCAGAGAGACGATAGAAGGTGGGAATTCTGTTTGGTTAATTTTGGAGAGAGAAAGAAGAGTTGACAGTGGAAACCGCGGTTTTGGGCCGGCTATGTAGGCGATGCATGATTAGTCAATGGTCAAATCAAGTCTTCTTACAACAACTTTTCTCTTCTTCTCTTGTTTCCTTGGCACTTTCTCAATGGCTGTCTCCCTACGTTTTGAATAGTCTTTTTAACTTTTGAATATGAGATTTTTGGAAGCCAGAGACTTTCCGTTTTGATTCCTTAATGATCCCCAGAAGAAGATTTCAAGCGGTTGGGCTGGGGACCAACTTTCACTTAGTATATGATGGGAAAAACTGAATTCAATACGATAATTATTGACTTGGTTATATAATGTTCATAGGAGATTAAGTCATTTGATAGTTTTTTTTTTTGTTTTTTTTTGAAGCCATTTGATAGTTGAATATGCAATGGAGAGTTTTTTTTATCTCTCTTTCCCCCCCAATTTGGCTATTGACTCGGCCTTCGAAAGGACTCGTTCAATTATTTGTTTGGAGGAGTGTTTTCTGGTTTGGAGTCCAAATTACAAAGAGACAAAGGGAATCCAAACATCCTTTTCGATATAGGAAACCTGAATATTGAGCCTACTCCAATTATTTTAGTTCTATACAATTTTATATCTAAATAGATAGTAGGATAAGGTATATCTAATTAGATATTATCAAAAATACTAAATTATACTCTACTCATTAATTAACTCTAGTACTTAAATCATAATATAAATATAATTTTTTTTATTTATTTCACTACATTCCAAATCTAATAAAACCCTAAAAAAAAGACTTTCTATTTCCATCAAACCTTCCAAATCCTAAAAATCCTAGTTCATTTTTTTCCAAAAAAAAATCTCGGATCTCCCATCTCACTCTATCTACAAGGTAAATTTATATAATCTCATACTTCTTATATCATTTTTAATTGATCTAAGTGTTTTAATCTTACTTTTAGTGAATCAAATTCCTGAATTTTTACCAGAATCGTGCGATGTTGATGTATCGTATCCAACGATTCTGTATGCTCTTTATGAATATGAAGAACATGCATCAGAATCGTTGGATAAGATACATTCTCATCAAACGACTCTAGACGATTCTAATAGTTAATTGCAATGCCCAAAATCGTTGGATACATCAGATCGTATCCAATGATTTTACCTTTTTATTTTCTTTACTTTTTCTCATATATGGATCGTTGGATAGTATCTGTTGTATCCAAAGAATCTACCTTTTTTTATTTCTCTGAGATGAGAATTGTTGGATAAGAACCTGATTATTCACTATTAGATACCATATAGAATCGTTTGATAAAACAGATTGTATCAACCGATTCTTCTGCTTTATTTTTTATTTTTATCAGATAAGAATCGAAGGATAATATTTTTCTTATCCAACGATTCTAGACACGATTCACTCTTACTCCTTTTCCGTACACTTTTATGGTTAGAATCGGTGAATAAATATTATCTTAACCACCGATTCTGTTGAGTTTATTTTATTTCCTTACTGATTTTGTTGTTCATTGTTGTTTCTCTGTAACCATACTTATCTTTTTTTTCTTCAATTTATTTTTCGCAGACATGGAGAACAATGGCAAAAGTACTAGCTATTATACAGAAATCCGTGAGTATGATGTGTTTAGAAAGCCGGAGCCAACCATTGTGATAAACCTATAGAAGTTTGGTTTTGGAAGAAAGAAAAAGCTAGAAAAAGTCAAGAAGCTTCTTGGAGAGCTCTCTTTGGAAAAACTTGACGAGATCATTAGAATTGCAACACTCAGAACCTAATACATTGATATGTGCAGGGAGTTTTATGAGGCATTAGCTTCTAATGAAGCTGCTCAAACTGCTGAAGCTGCTAAAGCTGATCAAGCTGATCAGTGAGAGGATGCTGAAAATGATTTAGTTTATAGATGTTTATTTATATCTAAAACAATAATTTATGTTTATCTAGAATGACTTGTTATATTTGTATCGTAGTGACTATAAGATTTAATTTTTCTTTGAACTAAGGTTTTTATTACGTCTTATGTGTTACTTTTCATTGCACACGGTCAAACTTCGGCTCAACGACTAGTTTTTTTTTCCTTTAAAAATATAGTCGTTAACCCTTTATGCATATAAATAGAATAACCCATTCTCCATCATACAGTACTTCATTCAAATCAATCTTTCTTCAACATTCACTGCTTCCTTCAAAGTAAAACTCTTTTACAATGCAAGTCCATCATCAACTACTAATTTAACCAAAGAGATACTTAGAAGATGCAAACGAACTACTCCATCATCATCATCAACTACAAAATCAATAAGGGGTATGAAAGAAGAGATACGCAAAATAAGCAAACCAATTAGTGTCATGGAAAAAGAGGTACTCAAGAAACGAGGTTACGACCATTTCAACTAAGGGAAAAATTAAAGTCCGTTGGGGATGAGACGGAATGGGTTAGGAATTATTACGTCGTTATGGATTTTCCAGAAGAAGATTGGATGATGGTATATTTTGGAATCTGGTAAAATCAGGACCTTTTGTTCCCAAGCCGAGCGTGAAGTAAAAGGGTCCACGCTTTGATTACAAGGAGGACTTTGTTTCCAGTACGACCATTCATGTTAAGAAGTTGTGCTACAAGTACAACGAGTTTCTCGCTAGGCACGAAGGAGACAGGTTTGCGGCACATGATGCATATACTAAATAGAGAGGAAGGTCGTTTTATCATTTTGAAGCTGCCAAAATGGTTGAGTCTCGCACCGGGAAATAAATATCTCCTAATTTTTAATAAATATGTAATTTTAAATTTTTATCTATTAATGAAAACATGTCTTACTTTATAAAGCTTAAGGAGAGTGTCGAATAATTAGATTAACATTAATTGTGATTATGACAACCATTGTTCACTTTAAAAAGCTTATATACACCATTGAAACCATTGAATTTATTCATTATAATCTTAAACTGGAAATCATGCTTATTTGACTTTGACTTACTCTTGTAGCCCTCGACGTCTTCTTCACATGCGGTTTGTCCTTTGATATGTGACTTTCATGCTTACCACTTCTCTCGCAAATAATTTTCAAACGATCACACCTCGTACGATGACCTAAGACTAATGCGCATTTTATTTCCTTGCCTTTGTCGACAAACCATTGCCTTGCATCTTCCTTCTTTTTCCACACCAAATCAGTGTAATAGTGGGAAGAAGTATCAGGGCCCATATATGCCACATGTTCAAGTTGGTCGTCGACTGCTCGAACAATCTACAATATAAATTGAAAAATTAGGCCAAGTGAATCGACGGATAGGTAACAATCGAGTCGAACGATTCTACATAATCGGCCTTTAGTTTCATACATATCCAACGATCTACCCAGTCTTGATTTCTGGGAAAATCCCTAAATGCCAGAATCGACACACGTGAACTAACTTGTGTAACGATTATAGCTTTCAGCAAACCAAAGTTTTTTCTGGAATTTCGACTAGAATCGTTACATAGAGCAACACATATCGACCGATTTTTTGACCTACCGATTCCCCCAAAAATGAACCAGAATCGGTCGTTGTTCATGACCATAACCGCCGATTCTGGTTCATAATTTCTGAGAACAGGTGGAATCGGTTGTTACGATATCTGTGACGGACCAGGAAATTCCGCCTGGAGCGTTGTATGCTAAGCAGGCCAGAACTCGTTGACGCGCCACTCAAAACGACGGTAACCTGGCCTTAAAGCTTCACTTCTCGCTTGGAAAATGCAGGTCGATTTACTTCTCCAAGCATGCTTTACAAGCATGATACTCGAAACGTAGTTTCCATACCGCTTCAACTCACCCCATAAAAAGCCAGTGGTGATGCCTTTGGCATACATCACTTGCTTACGAGCATTGTACATGCATAACTCATACCTTGGACTAGCGCATAGGTCATTTCACGCCTAATTTCTAATTCCTTTATTCTGCTTCGACCATGCACTGATCTTGCTCTTGCCAAGGGTGCAACATCCATGCACATGTCATTCCATGTCGTAAATATTGATATAAAGTACGAACAATCTATCGAATTGAATTGCAACTACCTCATCGAGTGTGGCAATAATCATCTATTGACTTGGCATTGCTGAGTCAAATGATATGAGTTACCATAATATCGCAATCACCCCAACATTTGGTGATATGAGCGACAAGGTGCTGCATCTAAATGCATTACATTGCGTCTGCCTACGTACCCAACCCGTACCTTGAAGGAATCAAGCATGACCGTAGTTCATCCTAAAAGGGACAAGCATCTTAAGCCTATTAAGGAAAAGCCTATATCAAAAAGGGTCAATCGTTTCGATAGGATATGCTTAGGCATATAAAATCCGTGTCTAAAAATTTCCAACTTAATGTTGCAAGGCCAAAGGCCTAGCAAAGCTTAGTCCGCATAGACCAAGGGATTTTTGCAAGGTATGCACCAGCTTGTGCAGAATTATCGCTACTTAATATCCAAATATGAATTCTCGAGTACGCAACATGGATGAATGATCCTTGATAGACACATTTTTGTATCTAATTTGTTCCTAATTCTCTGTATTATTAGTGCTCGATTTTATACTTATTGTGTGATTTTATGTGGTTGTAGGTATTTTTGAGAAATACACATTTGTGGAAAAATTGGCTTGAAAAGTGATAAAGGCACCCAAGGGAATTACTAAAGGCACCAAGCAGCTTGTTAAAGGAACCCAACACAAATTACTAAAGGCACCCATCATATTTATAAAGGCACCCACTACACTTTGTTTAAAACCCAAAATTAGCGGGAAACAAAGCTCTTACGCATGGAAGTGCCTGAGTTGGTTTGAAGAGCGAGATTTATGGGATTCAAAAGCTGTTTCGATATCCCAGAGTGAAGAAAGAGTTTAAACTTAACAAAACACGTCATCAAGAGTAATTCAGGCCATAAAAAATGGTGAAAGTCAAGTTTGCTTGCCGGTACATAGATTTGCTCCCTGATTTGGATTGGGATGAATTTGAGTTTGTTTTAGACACCAAATCAAGTTCTTATCGGTTAAGAAAGCCTTGTTAGAAACCAATCATCACAGGAGAAAGTGTGTTGCTGCTGAAGAACAGAGAAAATGCAACTGTTTCTTCAACCATTCTGCAACGTTTATCTTCAGCTTTGCAACGTTTATCTTTAGCTGCAACGGTTTCTTCAACCCATCTGCAACGTTTATATTCATCTTTGCAACGTTTATATTCAGCTGTAACGATTTCTTCAACCCGTCTGCAACGAATATTTTAGCATCTGCAAAATTTATCTTCAGCTGAAAACATTTTTCTTCTGTAACAATGAGAACAGTGGTTTTCAACACCATTACACCGTTGTGAACCATATGTTTTATTTTATTTTTCCTTCTTTTACACACTTTTGAGCCATGAATAATTGTTTTGAGAGTGTGTACATCATGAGGAGCTAAACCCAACCGCTGGCACAATGGAGTAATCCATATTACATGAATGAATGGTAACTATTTTTGATTCTTAATGACTTTTGCATTTATTTTTAATTGATTTATGATTTTTCTTAATTAGTTGTGATTTTGTTTGATGGTGTATGCTGGGACGTAAGAGCTTTTGATGCACCATGCTTGTGATTTACAATTAATGTTTTTGAAATCTACTTTTTGTAAAGAAACAAAGTCAATAAAATATGTATAATTTTTATAGAATCATTGTAGAAATCAATCAGAAGTGATTTTGGTGGAATCATGAGTTCCAGTTCTTCCCAATTTTGTTAAAATCTTTTACTTATTTTCTAGTTTGAATTAAAATTAGGTCTAAAACGAATCTTCACAAGTCTCAACGAACGAACTATTTTTACCACTTTTCTGAAACGATCAATGCTTTCGCATGATTCAAGCTTCATCGGATAAGCTACAAGCATATTGACACTTACGCATCAAGTATGTACCAACGTATAGGCCACATCGCATATATGTGCATTACCGCTCATGCACATTCAATCCAAGCTCCCTCCCTAAATATATCTTAAGCACATTTCTATATATTTGGAAAAGAGGGGTAAGAGACATTCATCTACTGCACTTTAGGCAAATCCACCAACTGGTTAGCATGGCTAAGACAAATCCGCCAACTGGTTAGCATGGCTAGGCAAATCCGCCAACTGGTTTAGCATAGCTAAGCAAATCCGCAGACTGGTTAGCATAGCTAAGCATCATCGTTTTCCAACCGACACCTCCTCCCTATATATTTATGTTTTACTCATATTTCTACAAGAATATGAAAGAAGGGGAAGAGACATCCATCGACTGCACTTTCGATTTCTAGTTAGCGCCTCTAGACAAATCCACTTTCTAGTTAGCCAGCTGCTAGGCTAATCCGCTTTCTAGTTAGTGCTAATAGGCAAATCCATTTTCTAGTTGGCGCTGATAGGCAAATCCTCCAACTGATTAGTTTAGCTAAGGAAAATCCGCCAACTGGTTAGCATCACTAGGCAAATCCACCAACTGGTTAGCATAACTAAGGCAAATCCGCCAACTGGTAGTATGGCTAGGCAAATGTCCCCTCCCTATATATGTCTTAATCACATTTCCACATATTTGGAAAAAGAAGGTAAGGGACATTCATTGACTGCACTTTTGGGCTAAAAAGACTATTTTGCCCCTTTCTCAAAACTTGATGAAACATGACTTTTCACTTTAATTATAAAATAACCGTTTTGCCCATAATGTGTAAAATTAATATTTTACCACCGAGTGACCATTTTTCCCCTGGTGTATAAAATTAGTATTTTACCCCAGGATGACCATTTTGCCCATTTTATGTCAAATTACTATTTTACCCCTTTGTCAAAAATGTGGGTGTTACGATATCAACATAACCACCGATTCTGGGTTATACGAAGGCCGGAAAATAGGTCAAAATTTGCAAAAAAATATCACTTTTTGGAGATTATAGACTACAAATACATGTTTGGAGATCCTTAACACGTATACCTGACGTTTGGAAGCATTAAGATTTCCATTTTTCTGGGTTGAATCTTCATTTGCTTGATTAAAATCCTCATTTATGCTTTGGTTCACACGTTCTTGTTCGTCCAACGAAAACCCCAAATCGGTAGGATCGAAAGCAAGATAATCTGATTGACAATATGTAGATGCACCCATTTCTTCTTCACCACTAGAATATACGTTGATACAATCAAATTTCATCTTTGCTACCAAAACTCCAAAAGCCTAGTTTTCCTCAAGTTCTTCTCTTTCTTCTTCAATTTTTTTTTAAAAAACTCTACTCTAATTCTTACAATCTAACACTAACTATAATCCAATTTAAATCACCACCTAATTTAACTAATATTTGAATTAATTAACACTAATCAAACATATTAGTTAATGATCTTATTTTAACTTTTAGTAGTAGGACCAAAATAACTATAGTAGGCCTCAATATAGCCAGGAAAAGAAAGCTTCAACAAATATTTAGAAAGTTCTTTATTGATGTGAGGTTTTAGAAAGTTTTTTTTTTGTTTTTTGAAGCATGAGTTTTAGATAGTGTAGGTAGGACTTGCTTGCTCATGGGAGAAAATTCTTCTTTCCATTTGATGAAAAATAAGAATTAAAAAAATTACAATCAAGCAAAAAAACCGCACAAAAAAGTAACCCTTGACATCATACTATTTTGTTCCACTTAATTCATTTATTTTACTAATTGTCCTGGTTTAACAGCAAATAACAAATTCCTGGTTATTTACTTTACTAATTGTCCTGGTTTTACTAATTACTAATTGTCCTGGTTTACTAATTGTTATGTTACTAATTGTCCTGGTTTAAAAGTAACCCTGGTTACAACTAATTTTTTTTTCCAGTATTTTTTCTAATTTAGTTAAACTACACTAGCAATTAACAGAAGAAATGATTCAAGAAAAAAAATTAACAGAAGAAAAAGAACGTCTCACGAAACAAACACAATAGTCTTAGTAGGTGGAGAATGCTTCAAAAAAAAAATGCAGGTGCAGAAGTCACTGATTATACTCAACCTCATCATGAAAGTTAAAAGAAAAAAAATAAGAGACAAATATTTTCTTTTGATGATAGAGGTATTGAAGAGTGTATGGATCATATATAGAGTTACATTAGATGTCTCTAAAACTTCTAGAGTGATGTATAAAAGTCAAAATATGTTTTCTAATAACAAGAAACATTTATACAAAACTTGGATTAAACTTGGAAGTTGCTTGGGTTTTAAGTGAAATGTTACTGAGCACAAATTCACGGATCTTTGGGAAGTTCGTGATGACCTTTCACAAATCTGGTGACTAAGCATCAAATCGAAACAAAGCTGAATGAATCGAGAACCTTTATATTTTCTATGATTTCCTTCAAGGCCTTTACATCTTCTTCCACTTTATCCATATGTCCATCATGCAGTGGTGTGACAACTCCCCTTGTAATGAAGTAAACTGCGTAAAGATTTTTTTTCTATTTATTATTTAAGTTAACTAAAACACATAGTAATAAAGAGATCATCAGTAAAGCTTTTACCTAGAATACTTCCACCTGTATTATCATCTTTTTGGGAAGTTGATTTAAAGATGTTCAACAACTTTATAAGAATTTCTTCATGACATATATGGCCGCTAGCAATTTCGTCTCCATCAGCTTCTAGTAAGGGTGTAGCAAATCGTGCCCCAGATCCATAATATGCCACAGAATTATGGTTACTATCACCATGTTTAATAATCCTTCTACAGTCCCCTGACCATAGTTGGGAATGTTCATTTTCTCCAACCTTCTTGTTATTTGCTGTAAAAGAGGCTAACAATATATCACAAGATGTCTCTTAACGTGCCATTTACTAGGCAGTATCTAGATTCTCCTATTTGGCTCATAATTAGAATTGAGAAACATATTAGTGTATACGGCACAGTTCCCAGGAGCTCATTTCTTTGTTTTTGCCTACAACACAAATTAAATACATAAATTAACAATTTACATCAGTAGCTAATTTTATATCTTTGTCGATTGACAACCTACTTAGGTTTATATTTGTGAATTTGTTTAACAGTTAAATGTTACGAATCCATCATTAAATATGATAAATAGGAGATAAAATAGAGATTAATGGAAATCAATATGGATCACCCATATGATTGAGCTTATAGCAGATTCTATAGGTAAGATCATAATTTAAATTTAGTTGGTCATCCAATAAGATAATCTACTTCAACTTGATTTATAATTTTATAAATACTTTCCTGACTAATATAGCCGCAACTACTGTTTAGTATTCCTATCACAACCACAGGTTGTGTTTACATGCATTTTAAGTTATATCAACATAAAAAATAATTTTTTTTTAAAATTATTCTTACCATAGCTGCCATATGCGGTAGAATAGGATATGCCCATACGGTGTGACCAGTACAAGCTGCCAACATGTACAGTGGCTCCCCTAAGAGGTGTATTTTCATATCATTTCCATATGTTTTCTCTTCATCATCTTCACCGGGTACAAGAATGCGCGACTTCCCATCAGCAGCCAAGTAGGTTCCAAGCCCAGTTTTCAATTGCACACCTACAATTGTTGTCCCATGAGATAATTTCATAGCCTGTAAAACAAACTACATTTAATTATATAAGCCAGGAAAAGGCATAGGAGAATACGCCAGGCACAACAACATTGAATTCATTATTGAGTAAACACATTTAAATGTCATACGTACAACTAAATGTACTAGTTGTGCTTGCAACAAAGTAAAAAAACACTAACAAAATAACCGTCACAACTAAAAATTCACTGTGAGAATGTGAAAGCGTTGTATTCTAAGTGGAGGTTCCTAAAATACAGGATTACTATGACAAACTTTAATGATAGGTGATAAGTATCCTACTTAAAGCACACTCAATATTTGCCCGATAAATTGGTCTGTCAGGGTTTATCAACAATACAACATGACACAAAGTGAGTACAGACTTGATCAAAACTCTTTCTAGGATCACTAACACAAAGTGAGTACAGACTTGATCAGAACTCTTTCTAGGATCACTACTGAGAATGTGCTAGTAACTATCAGCTAACCAGGACCGCCAATACGTCACTCATTATAATATACAGCGATTTTGAGTTCAAAAAATTGTACCGTGAAAGCTGCTTTTCTGGCAAAAGGATCTCCAAACCGAGGATTGGTGCAGTCAACCGCACGCATTTTGGTCTCTGACGGAGCTTCCAACGCATCTTCGTCACCGCCGTCGTAAAATATCATGAGACTCATTCGATCCCCGAATCTGCCCACTAGAGAATTATATCAAGTGTTAGTATAATAACAAGAATCAATGTATACCAAATATTAAAGAAACTTCATATTGGACTTTAACAGAGCATCGCATTCTTATCTCAGCAGATTAATGTATCCAGATTTCAAATTATCTTGACATGACTTTTCCCTACATGCTTAATACATGGACCAGCAGGTTGTTTTTCATTTTCTAATGATGTATGACTTGTACATTTTCAAAGAAGTCAACTGAGCCAGCAAAAACAAGCACCCTTTTAGTCCATACTCAAAAATTCAAAAAACGAATCCAAAACTCGCCAGCTCGAATGAGACCTTCAATTGATAATTCGGAACCGTCTGAAACCTTGGGTCATCAGTTATTGAAGAGAATTGTGTTGTAGCAAATCTGTAATAAGGAAAATAAACTAAACAAAAACTTGAATTGTGTTAACGTTAAGAAAAATAGAACCACTCTGATAATTTAAAGCACATAATTGGGCAGAGCCACCTGCTCAGCAAATTGTCCTTAACACGATATTTGTCGGGTACACCTCAATAATGAGTGATGCTATACCCCTACTGACAAATCATGTCCAGGATAGAACTGCCCGCTATCAACTCAGTTAGCATAACTTTGTTGACCCTCTATGAACTTAACAACAAATATAATAGAAGAAGAAGGTAAAGAAATTATACACTCAAATGCGCACATCAAAGCGAGAAGAGGGGAAAAGTAGACAGGACAATGGCTGCTACTGGGGTGATTTGCAAATGAAAATTTCGATTTCTTTTATAGGTGAAAAATGTGAGCGTGAATTAAATGGCAATTAATGGAAAATATTTTTTTTATATGAATTGCGAATTAATCACAATTGATTTTAAAACGTTAAAAACGATTTAATTTAGGAAATAAAACAAAAAAACGTTAAGAATTGATGGGGCACTCGCTGGCCCACAGCAGGCACACGCCGAGCTCACGCCGAGCACGCGTAAAACACAAGCAAGCTCCGCAAGCCCGTGACCCGCGTGCATGCTTCGGTGCGAAGCACCGCACATATGTGATAAGCATGCATCAATCCACTATCCCATTGCCTTATTCCTCCCCCTACCACAAAAGCATCTAAACCCTAATGACCCTCCCTTAGTTGCCAATTTTGTGGTAATAAAGAGAGCACTCATCCTTGGTTTGTCCAATGTGGGACTAACCAAAGGTTCTTCACTAAAGAGTGAAAATTGAATTTTTATTTCCACCCAATTCAATGGCTAGTGACTCTTTGATCCTAAGATCCAATCCCATCAAGACTATTTTAATTTTAACAAATTCATTTTCATCTCTAACAATCCCCCACATGAATGAAGAAAGCGATAAAATCAGAAATAAGAAAACGAGAAATACCTCTTAAGCAATAGGTGTCCATAAGGTCTTGAACCTTTGCTTAGTGAGAAATTATCGGAACTACTTGATAGACAGTGAACGCGATGTCTTTAACTGCCATCGTTTGGTGTAATTCATCAATAGCTTCCACGCGAGATATCTCTGAAAAGTGCTGTTAAGTTCATACCGTTGTGTCCATTTTGGACATGGACGTATCCCGTTTCTCAGAATGCTGTAGAGAATCAGCTCAGTTCTCAAAGGAAGCGGCCCACTTCCTTATTCAGATATGTGAGTTCTATCAAGAGTGTTTACTGCTACACCCCACTTCGATCTTAAATTGAAACTATAGAACTCATTAAGACTTAATCATAAGTCATCCTCACATGCAGTCACACTATCACGTCTACATCATAGGAAGGGACAGAGAATGGAATTATCTGATAGTGTTTCCTTTAACCCGCCACAAATTAGTTGTCTCATTCGAAACCTTGATCTTGGGATCTCCAGTCAGTAAGGTTGAGTGTCCTTCATGACAAGTTTAATTGATGAACTTAAGCCCCATCCCCCTCGATGTTTTACTAACTATCTCCTTGGACAAGCCTTTCGTCAAAGGGTCCGCGATATTCTCCTTAGACCTCACAAAGTCAACAGAAATAACGCCAGTTGAGATTAGTTGTTTTAGAGAATTGTGTCTTCTCCGAATATGAATAGATTTCCCGTTATAGCTGCTGTTTTTAGCATTAGCTATTGCAGCTTGACTATCACAATGTATAGATATAGCTGGAACAGGCCTATACCAGAGAGGAATGTCTTCTAAAATGCATCCTAGCCAAGTAGCTTCCTCTCCTGTTTTATCTAACGCAATAAACTCGGATTCCATAGTGGATCGAGCGATACAGGTCTGTTTGGAACTCTTCCAAGACACTGATCCATAACCTAGAGTGAAAACGTATCCACTCGTAGATTTAGACTCCTCTGAGTCTGCTATCCAGTTTGCATCACAATATCCTTCAAGGATTGCAGGGTATCTCTCATAACTTAATCAAACGTATAAAGTGTATTTTAGATACCTTAACACTCTGATAAGTGCATCCCAATGCTCTTGTCCCGGATTACAAGTATACCTACTTAACCTATTCACAGCATAGGCAATGTCTGGTCTCGTACAGTTCATTAAATACATCAGACTTCCTATGACACGTGAATACTAAAGTTGCAAAACTCTATTTCCCTTGTTCTTCTTGAGTCTACAACAAGGATCATATGGGGTACTCGCAGGTTTACTATCAAACTTGTTATATTTTCTAAGAACAGACTCAACGTAATGAGATTGACTAAGACTATAACCATTAGAATCCCTTCTAATTTTCATCCCTAGGATTACATCAGCGGGACCTAAGTCTTTCATGTCAAAAAGTTCTCATTCAGCATGTTCCTAGTGGAATTAATTACATCTATGGTTGTACCTAGTATAAGCATATCATCAACATACAAGAATACAATCACACATGCATCATTCACACTTTTAGTGTAAACACACTTGTCAGATTCATTTATTTTAAAACCACTATAGAATATTACATGATAAAAATTTTCATGCCATTGTTTAGGTGCTTGTTTCAAGCCATACAAAGATTTTTTAAGTCTACACACTTTGTTTTCACAACCTTTCACTACAAAGCCCTCAGGTTGGTCCATGTATATTTCTTCATCTAATTCACCATTTAGAAACGTTGTTTTTACATCCATTTGATGTATATCTAAGTTATGAATAGCAGCGATAGCAATTAACATCATAATGGACGTAATTCTCATGACAGGTGAATATGTGTCAAAGAAATCTACACCTTCTATTTATTTATAACCCTTAGATACTAGTCTAGCTTTATACTTTTCCACAGTTCCATTTACTTTACGTTTTCTCTTGAAGATCCATTTACAACCTATGGGTTTGCACCCTAAAGGTAAATCTACAATCTCTCAAGTCTCATTCTGTATAATGGAATCCATTTCGCTAATAGTGGATTCTTTCCACCATGGAGCTTTAGAAGAAGTCATGGCCTCTTTATAGGTTTGTGGATCAGTTTCAGCTAAACACGTTATGAAGTCTGGTCCAAAAGATTTTTCCACTCTAAGTCTTTTGCCTCTTCTAGGCTCATAAACAGGTTCATCTTCTTCTACCGGTAAGGTATGGCTAGAAGAATGGACATATAGGGGATCTTCACATATCATGCGAGATTCAGATTTATAAGGAAACACATTTTCAAAAAATGCAGCATCCCTAGATTCCATAATGGTGTTCACACCAATTTCTGAGTTGTCAGAACTCACAACCATAAGCCTATAAGCAGTGGTGTGTTCGGGATATCCTAGGAAGACACAATCAATGGTTTTGGGCCCTATCTTAGTCCTCTTAGGTGGAGGATAGAAACCTTAGCCAAACACCCCCACACTTTGAAGTATGCATAAGAGGGTTGCTTGACTTTCCATAATTCATATGGAGATTTGTATGATCCTTTAAAAGGCACTCTGTTCAGGACATAGCAAGCTGAGAGGACGGCCTCCCCCCACAAGTTCGCAGGTAGTCCTGAACTAATTAACATGGCATTCATCATCTCCTTAAGGGTTCGGTGTTTTCGTTCAGCCACACCATTAGATTGTGGTGAATAAGGAGGAGTTACTTCATGAATGATACCATGTTGTGCACATAAGTCTCCCATAGGGATTACATGTTCACCCCCACGGTCAGACCTAACGGTTTTAATGGTGGTACTCATTTGGTTTTCAACTTCTAATTTATATATTTTAAATGCTTCTAAGGCATCATCCTTTCCTTTAAGTAAATAAATTTGACAATACCTAGTACAGTCATCTATGAAAGTGACAAACCATTTTTTTACCACCTCTAGTTTGAACCGATTTCATGTCAACTAGGTTTGTGTGAATTAATTCTAAGGGTTTAGAATTTCTGTGAATATTTTTCTTATAGGGATTTTTAGCATATTTTGATTCTACACATATTTCACATTTATGTTCATTTTCCAAAGTGAATTTGGAATGCAGCCTATGCTTGCCAATTTGTTCATTGATTTATAATTTACATGACCAAGTCTACCATGCCAGATATTCAATGAAACACAAACATAAGAAGAATCAATTTTATTCATTTCAACAGAGGTTACATTCATTTTGTATAAGCCCTCAGTCTTATAGCCCTTTCCTACATAGTCATTTCCCTTAGTTATAATCACTTTCCCAGACTCAATTACAATTTTAAATCCCTTATCATCTAACACACCACTAGAATCAAGATTCTTGCAGATGTCCGGAACATATAGAACTTCATTCAATGTGAGAGTTTTTCCAGAAGAGAGCTTCAGCCCAACTTTTCTTTTTCCTGCAACCGGTGCTGCAGACGAGTTACCCATATAAAGTTTTTCTCCTTCCCCTACCGTCTGATAGGAGGTGAGCATTTCTTTGTTTCCGCAGACATGTTTGGTAGCTCCAGAGTCTACCCACCAGTCTCTCACATTGGTAACTAAATTAACTTCGTACATCGTGCCAGAAAACTCATTTTTGCTGTTTTCAACTAAAATTGTATTTGGCTTTTTAAAATTAGCATCCTTACGTTTTCTACAGTGTATTTCCATATGGACAGAAATACCACACACATAACATGCTCCTTTAATTTTACCAATGCCAGATCTTGGTTTTTGAAAAGTACTTTTTCTTTACGGGCCAGGCTTGCGTTTGTTGTGATCCAGGCTTGCAGAAGATTTGTGTTCGCTGACATGGGCTTTGTTGGACATGTCCCTTGCAGAAGATACATTTTTGTCTTTTGAGCACAGCAGTTCTTCAACTTGAATCTTCTTACCCAGTTCCACCATGCTAATTTCACCAATTTCATGTCTTAGTCTTCTCTTGTACTCAGCCCAAGAATTAGGTAATTTCTCAATCACCGCCGAAACTTGAAATGTTTCGTCAATCACCATTCCTTCAACAATAATTTCATTAATAATTTTTTGAAGTTCCAGAAACTGATCTACCACAGATTTATCATTCGCCATTTTATATTCTAAAAATCGTGCAATTAAAAATTTCTTACTTCCCACTGTTTCTGCTTCATATTTAGCTTCTAATGCAGTCCATAAATTAAATGCATTAAAATTTTCTTTTGCATTGTAATAATCATACAGGGCATCTTCTAGGCAGTTAAGTGTATGATTTTTAGCCATATAATTTTGTCTCTTCCAACTATCTAATTCTCTTTCATTCTCAGGTTCATTCAAGGTTTCGTCAAACGGCTTCAAAACCAATTCATCAAGCATATGGAAACTCAGAAAAAATAGCCTTTTTGATTGCCATCTTTTGAAGTCATTTCCAGAAAATTTCTGAGGTCTGTCAACATCAGTCTTCGCCATTGATATAGAAGAATTAACGAATTATCAAATATCGTGTTAAGAATGTTGTAGCAAATATGTAACAAGGAAAATAAACTAAACATAAACTTGAATTGTGTTAACGTTAAGAAAAATAGAACCACTCTGATAATTTGAAGCACACAATTGGGTAGATCCACCTGCTCAGAAAATTATCCTTTACACGATATTTGTCGGGTACACCTCAATAATGAGTGATGCTATACCTCTATTGACAAATCATGTCCAGGATAGAACTGCCCGCTATCAACTCAGTTAGCACAACTTTGTTGACCCTCTATGAACTTAACAACGAATATAATAGAAGAAGAAGGTAAAGAAATTAAACACTCAAATGCGCACATCAAAGCGAGAAGAGGGGAAAAGTAGACAGGACAATGGCTGCTACTGGGGTGATTTGCAAATGAAAATTTCGATTTCTTTTATAGGTGAAAAATGTGAGCGTGAATTAAATGACAATTAATGGAAAATATTTTTTTTATATTAATTGCGAATTAATCACAATTAATTTTAAAACGTTAAAAACGATTTAATTTAGGAATTAAAACAAAAAACCGTTAAGAATTAATGTGGCTCACGCCGGGCTCACGCACAACACACGCAAGCTCCGTAAGCCCGCGTGCGTGCTTCGGTACGAAGCACCGTATATGTGTGATAAGCATGCATCAATCCACTAGCCCATCGCCTTAGTCCTCCCCCTACCACAAAAGCATCTAAGCCCTAAGGGCCCTCCCTTAGTTGCCAATTTTGTGGTAATCAAGAGAGCACTCATCCTTGGTTTGTCCAATGTGGGACTAACCAAAGGTTCTTCATTCACTAAAGAGTGAAAATTGAATTTTTATTTCCACCCAATTCAATGGCTAGTGACTCTTTGATCCTAAGATCCAATCCCATCAAGACTATTTTAATTTTAACAAATTCATTTTCATCTCTAACAAATTGATCATCAGTCGTGACATCGACTTCATTTAAAAGGGTGCTTTGGACATAATTTTGCTTAAGTGATCCTTCTTGATGAACATAAGCCGCACTTCTGCAATAACCATCCAAGTTGTTGTCCATTAAGAATATTTTCAGAATATCAAACCTGATAAGAATACAGTTCAAAAAAATAGTATTACTAGTTTGGTTCTTGCGTTAGATCAGATGTGAAAGGTTCTAACATAGGATTAAGTGGATGATGCAATTAGATAAGTGAGACCAAGTTTGCTACACATCTATGATGCATTTTTCCCTACATAATTTCTTAAGGAGGCTCGAGGCAATCTAAGAAAAAATAAAAATTGATTATGAATGTTGTGCGACCTACAAACCTTTCATACAGTGGATCTGCTGGATTCAAAGCAAACAACGGAGATTCAAACAAAATTTCAGATGGAGGACCAATGATATTGACAAGTAATTTGTCCTCAGATGGGACTTCCTTCTTCCCCGTTTCCCCTATAGTTTTGCTATACTGAATAGCATATCCCTTCAAACTGGTGGTTTCCTCCTGATCATCAGCAAGTACTTCATGTTCATTTTATGTCTTTACAGGGAAAAGATCATCACCAGAAAGATCATTTCGATCACTACTACACTCATCTTCACTCCACTTTCTGAAATGATTCCTTTTTCTGACATGAAGGTCCAACATTGTGCCGGAGCTTATATCCATTTTAGGTTCTTTGTCACTAACTTCTTGCTCGTTTTCTGTTTCTCCAGGAAAAAGATCATCACAATAAAAATCGTCGTCGCTTATATAAGAAGATGACCCATTCAATCCTGAGTCTGCCAACTAGAGAAATTACATCAAGTGTCAGTATAATAGCAAGGATCAGTATATACCAAATACTAAAGAAACGTCATACTGAATAATAGAGCATCAAATGTTTTTCCTAGCAAAGTTACTCGACCAAACTGTATCACCTAGGATTATAAAAATATTCCCAAACCATTTTAGAAAGGAATCTTTGGGGACGTCCTGGCGCATTACCATATGTGGAGATTGATCCCACATTGTTAGAAGTTTTGCAATATATGATGAGTTTTCTAGTTTGAATAAGTTTCCTAGTTTAGGCTTAGGTTTAAGTTTAGAAGTAGTATCCTTATATAGAATTCATAGAGTTTTAGGAAATTGGATTAAGGTTTGTGATGCCTATAAAAGGCACTAGTTATCATCTTTGTAAGACACCAAATTATTATCAATGTATTCTTTTATTAATTCCGCGTTTATTCTCTCCTCTTTCTTGTTAGATCCTACATAGAATATAATATTTTGGAAAGGATTGATAGTAGTACTTATAGATTTGAAATGATATATTAGAAGGTCTTCAAGTTGACGTGATAGTGTAGACGTGATAGTGTGACTGCATGTGAGGATGACTTATGATTAAGTCTTAATGAGTTCTATAGTTTCAATGTAAGATTGAAGTGGGGTGTAGCAGTAAACAATCCTGATATAACTCACCTATCTGAATGAGGAAGTGGGCCGCTTCCTATGAGAACTGAGCTGATTCTCTAGAGCATTCTGAGAAACGGGATACGTCCATGGGCAAAATGGACACAACGGTATAAACTTAACAACACTTTTCAGAGATATCTCGCGTGGAAGCTATTGATGAATTATACCAAACGATGGCAGTTAAAGACATCAGTTAGAGACATCTCGCTTTCTGATTTCTGATTTTATCGCTTTCTTCATTCATGTGGGGGATTGTTGGAGAAAAATGAACTTTAAAGTGAATTTTAGTTTTGGTGGGAATGGACCTTAGGACCTAGATGTCACTAAGGGTGACTAGCTCATTTTTTACTATTTGTGAATGAAGAACCTTTAGTCCCACATTGGAGAGACTAGAGATGAGTTCTCCTTTTAGTACCACATTGCGGTACTTGCGGTGCTTGCGTTGCTTGCATTGCTTTTGGAGCTTGCGGCGCTTATGTGCTGTGGGATTAAGTATGCTTGCGGGTGCGGGCGTATCTAAGGCTGCGGTAAATTATTTCCTTAAATTCTGTTTTAAATGTGGGGGCGTCTGACCCGGCTAGAATTAAGGAGTTTTAATGAGAGAATATTTTCTAATCGTTTTATTACCATTTCAAATTAAATTTCACACTTAATTACCGTGATTAATGCACGAAATTAATTTTAATAAATATGAATTAAATCTCTTCTCAAGTTTTGGCTATAAAAGAAAAATATTTTTCTCCATTTCAACTTACTCCAGAACAGGCTACTATCCCTAGTTCTGTTCCCCTCTTCTTGCTTTGTTTTGCACAACATTGCTTGTTTACTTCCCTTCCTATCTTGCTTTTAAGTTCTAGAGTGTGATTTGTATTGTGCTAATTCAAATCATAACGGACAGTTCTATCATGGACACATCTTCTCTGTTGGGGTATATCATTTCTCATTATTGAGGAGTACCCGAGAACTATTGTGTTAAGGACAATTTGCTAAGCAGGTGACTCTGTCCTTGTGTGTGCATTAACATCAGAGTGTAATGATTTCTCTAACGTTAACAGTTTTCTTCTGTTTAGTATTTTCATTGTTGTAGATCTAACACTTTTTTCTTCTTTTCTGTCCACTCAAGATCTGACGTTGTTGATTCTCTTAATTGATTATTAATCCATGTCTTTTCTTTGATCCTACAGGACTGAAGAGTGCCAGTGGGTGTTGCTATGTTCTTTTCTGTCCACTCAAGAGAGTGACGACCACTTATGTCATCCATCTGAACCAATCATTGCACAACCGATATTCAGTATCTGAGTATAACTACTAAAGGGTTTAGTCATACCCAAGTCCAAAGAAGTTTGAGCTAATGGGTGGAAGCATACAGAATTCAGTATCTGAAGTTAACTTCTCAAGGATTTTAGTCATACCTAACCTCTTTCATCCAGAAAAGTTGGATCTGAAGGGTGGTAGGCTGGTAGCAAATTGTGGTCCACAACACCCAGCCAAGGATGAGTCCCACAATATAATTCAAGGTCTATAGAATCAAAAGCAAATGTGCTAAGTTTCTCACTCTATTTGTGTTGATTATACCTTGAATACTCATCCCTGCCTTGGTCCCCATAATAGCATATGACATAATTGCACCATTGGGTCTCATCCCATAATGACATGATAGATATGGAATGCAATGACAACAATCTCATTAAGGATTATAAAGGATGCCCATAGTAAAAGTTTTGTATTTTAATTTTTTTACGGAATATAAAATATGAATTTTATAGTGTTGATGTCGGATCAGTGATATATAAAATCCTAATATTCTATACTTATATTGTTGGGTAGAGACAATTTTACTATTTTAACCTTTATTAAAAATCTATCATTATACATTTATCAGATATGAAAAATAAAACCACAAATTAGAACTAGCTTGAATCTATTAAAATCTAAACGACGATCAAATCAATCAATTGATTTTTAATTGATTCTCATTGGAAATCAAAACGAGATAAAACTAAGAAAAGAATATATGAATAATAAATAATTTACCTGAACTAGCTTGAATCGACTGAAATTACAGCTTCTAAACAAAAATCAAATCAATGAATTGATTTGTGACTGAGTGTCATATGTTGATGTTAATAAATTGGATTTTAGATAATAGAATAGATTAAACGGAGAAGAACAAAAAAACTTAAAAATATCGTCGGAAGATCTAAAGATTAAAAGTGGAAACAAAATTAATTGATTTTTTAAATCTGTTTCTAAAAATAACTATATTGGAAGGTAATTTTTGTATCAAGATGTTTTAATAACGTCAACAAATGAGAAAAATTTAAAAATCAAATACTAAATTTGAAAATTTTCGCCTAAAAATGATAAATTTATAGAAGTGGAACCGGAGATAAACGATTTATTTAGTGGGATTTTATAATATATAATTCATGTTATATGAGGTTGGTAATAGTTTTTATATTAAAATATTGAAAAGCACATTAGAGTTTACCTAGTGACGGTGATAAATTTTAGTAAAACTATATTTGGTAGGCTTTTTTTAGCTCATAGGTTCGTCCATTATATTTGGTTGTTGTCTTGGCCTTTGGTAAGATTTAATAAAAACGATCAAAAATCCGATTTCCAATTGAAAACATGGGTTAATCGGTGAACCATAATTTGGGGCATATAAGAAAATTGCATGGCATACAATTTGATTACCATACCTAGGATGGATGATGTGGGGTGCCCTAGGGATTGGTAGTTTACTAAATTACCTTT
This sequence comes from Papaver californicum, assembly GCA_023531435.1. NCBI lineage: Eukaryota > Viridiplantae > Streptophyta > Magnoliopsida > Ranunculales > Papaveraceae > Papaver > Papaver californicum. Next base: position 1,901,261 of record JAJJMC010003761.1, on the reverse strand, counting down.
GATTAGTTTAAATTATATAAACGCCCTTCTATAAAATTAAAAACCTAAATTTAATTAAATAAAAAATTAATTTATTCCTTATCCAGCGAACTTCCCAAATCCGATTTTAATTTTTAATCGTCGTCGATTTTATAAAACTTTAATCGATGATTAAACAGAACTACAAATGAGTCGCTTGAAGTATTATGCTAGAGGTAGGGTTCCTAAACCTACAGCTATAGATCTATCTTCATCTTCTCTTCACCGATCTATCTTCTTTTATAGCCTGTTGCAACCATTACCACCACCATTCACATCCACCCCCATAGTTTGCATCTCCACCGGTTCATATTCAGCTACCACCAATTGCATAATTCATCACCAGAATCCAACAGTTCACTTATGCATGAATTCGTAAAGAAGGTATACAGTTTTTAATATGTTAGACTAAATACTAAACCTGATCAAAACCTGAGTACCAAACATCAATTAGTCAATTTTTTAATAGTTATTAAACATAAGTTTAAACTTAACTTAGTTAACTCGGGTCAACGTTCATTCCAAGTACCAAACTCTAACATTGGACAAATATTAAACCAAATATTAAACCTGATCAAAACCCCCTACTTAGAATTCGAAGTTTACAATACAGAAATGTGAATTATCATGCCAATATAGTAAACGCGGACGTGAAGAGAATGTACTATAGGATTAGGAGAGTGAATTTGCCACACATTAGGATCTAATGGCATTTCAAATAGGATGCAAGGAAAGATGGAAGTTGAAATACTCGGCAAATGGTTAAGGATGAGGTATCGAGGAGAACAGGGAATCAAACTGGGACCTGATTTGGGGATGTAAACATGGTTTGATGGTACTTTTAGGGTCAAGGATGAGGGTTTAGACCGAGTGTTGCTTTTAATGCAGCAGTTTAGTCCATATAAAAATATGATGCCTTGATAGAGTTGTTACCTAATTTTCCTTTCAGGCAATCAGAAAACAATCACAAAGACGATATGATACAACAATGATGCAGTAACTAAGTTTTAAGTGTAGGCTGAAAGACTAAAAGGGTCTCATGCTGAAAACTAATTGTGACAACTTCATCGGATACTGAAGAAAACCATATAACTTACATAGCTTTAACTACTAAAATCTGCACTATAGTACTAATTACAGATAGACACACAACACCAAATAATTTATGCTCTTTGTAGGAACTTAAAGAGTTATACCGTTCAAGACCAAGATCAAAGATGGAACTTCAACCACTAAATCAAACATATACTTGAAGAGTATTATATCCAATTTTTCCAGCACAATACACTTTAAAGAGCATAAATTATTGACACAACACCCTAGTCTAGATTAGACGCCACGCCAATGTTAACACAACATTGACCTCCTCTTTCGTAAAGTAATCTACTCAATAAAGATGGAACTTGTACTTTGAATATCAATATTCCGCCTTCAAACATCATAAAGTAATCTAGCAGGTAAATGACACCACGAATGCCGGAGGATGCCGTGAAATGAGGGTATCGGTTCGTGCTGACATATAAAAAGAAAACTAGTTAGCAAGCTCAATCTGGACAACACAAATACTTACTAAATTCTCAAGCTGAGATTTTAAAATGTATAGGTTTGGAATAAGTAAGAAGTTATTTTATTAGAGACTTCCGATGATTTTATGTTCAACATCTGTTCAATGCAGATACTATTAGGACATTTACTGTGTAAAACTCCAACATATCAATTAGTGAGATGGATTAATGGCTAATACATGGCTTACTTGGAGATAATCAGATTGGAATAAAGTAAAAAGTAGGTCTTTCCATTTTGGTAGAATAAAAATCTATCTTGTTGATTCCACAAAGATCAGTGGTGCATGTCGTAGGTGCAATTAAATTAATGATCTTATTTTCACTCAATTGAAGAATAATATAATGGAAGTCAAGTTCGTTCCCACAAGGAGCAAGGTGTTTCAATTGTCTTTTGTTTTAGGATTTTAACAAATCATCAAGGTAATATATTCATATACTCATTGTTAATCACATATTATCACCAACCGTAGAATAACAGCTAGATCAGTGTTATTCCCGAATTTTTTTATATCAATGGATACGGAAGTTCTCGCCTACCAGATTTTATTCATCCTAACCACCTAGTAGTAGATCATTCAATGTGTAATTTGGTCGAATGCTTTATATTTTGTGAATTTATAGGTTAATCCTAGCATTTAGACTCTTAGATCAAGGTCCACTCACTAGTGTTGTTCATACACACAATTGCTCCACAGAATCTTTATGCAAGGTCTCGTGTTCTTTAGTTGTGTACGAGTCAATGGACGATTACTTATCTCACAACTCAATACTAGCAATAGATTAAATCAAAAAATTAATTCAGTTCGCCACCTAAACAATCTATCAATCAATCATAAACATTATTTATAGAATAAACAAGCGATAATCATGTGAAGAACTCAAAATAGATTCATATAATAACTCAAATTATGTTTAGAACTTAGAATTCATCCTCAATCAATTAGGTTTTTAATTACTCATGGACGTAGAAGCATCCATGATATACATATAAAAAAGTAGTTAATAAATCGTTACGATAATGGAACCGTTCTGAAACCTTAGCTTTCTCCTCTTTTGGTGTTGTTGATCTTCTCCAAAACAGGCAAAGTTATGTAAAAGATGTTCCTTAATGTCTTGGGAGTCTCCTTTTATAGTACTTCATGATATCTAGGGCTTAGAATCCTTCCGGCACCAGGTTTCCTCTTTTTAGAAGTCAAAAACGCGTCAAGTACATCTACATCCACATAAACGATGTTTTCGTAATATGACTTTAATCTATCCGTTGACTTTGGAAATTGTCCTATCTCGGGGACTAGTAATCTCAACTGCACCATGAGGAAAAACATTAGTAACAACATATGGTCCAATCCAGCGGACCTTAGCTTTTCAGGAAATAATTTAAGACGGAAATAAAATAAAAGAACTTTTTGTCCCCAACAAAATTCTTTCGAGAAATCATCTTGTCATGAAAAAGCTTAGTCTTTTCCTTGTATATACGGGAACTGTCACAAGCCTCATTACGTATCTCCTCTAGCTCATTAATTTATAGTTTTGTTTGTTTCCCCGCTTCATCATACTCCATGTTGCACATCTTTATCGCCCATAAAGCCTTATGTTCTAGTTCAACCGGGAGATGACAAGCTTTGTCATAAACCAACCGATATGGAGACATACCAATCGGTGTCTTGTATGCCGTTCTATACGCCCATAATACATCGTTGAGTCTCAAACTCTAATTTTTTCGTGTATTGTTAACGGTTTACTCTAGAATAGACTTAATCTCACGATTTGAAATTTCATCTTGCCCACTAGTTTGTGGGTGGTAAGGCGTACCAATCTTGTGTTTGACATTATACTTCTTGAGAAGAGTATGGAAGGATTTCCAAAAGTGTGAACCTCCATCACTAATAACCACACGTGGTGTGCCTTGTCTAGTGAAAATATTTTCCTTCACAAACTCAGAAACAACTTGAGAATCATTATTAGGGGTGGTTTTAGCTTCCACCCATTTCCAAACGTAATCCACAACAAGAAGTATATAATATTTTCCATACGAATTAACAAAAAGGCCCATAAAATCAGTTCCCCACACATCGAATATTTCTACAACAAGAATCAGTGTGAGTGGAATTTGACTTCGAGCACCTAGATTGCCCGTTTGTTGACATCTATCACAAAATTTACAAAAAAAATATGCATCCTCAAATAGGGTGGGCCAATAAAAGCCTCTCTCAAGAACTTTGAGAGCGGTACATTTAGAACCAAATTGGCCACCACAAGCATAAGAATGACAAAAAGATAGAATGAATTGAAATTCAGAGTCAAGTATGCACCTGCGGATAATATGATCAGGACAGTATTTCCACAAGTAGGGCTCATCTCATACATACTGCTTGGATATCTTCTTAAGCTTTACCTTTTTAGAATCGGACATCGCACTAGGTACTTGTCTCGTAACCAAGTAGTTTACTATATCAGCATACCAAGGTGTTGAAGTATCAATTGAGAATAGTTGTTCATCCGGAAAACGATCCTGTAAGGGAAGTTCTTCTTCAGAAACAACAAGTCTACTAAGATGGTCTGCAATTATATTCTTGACACCTTTATTGTCTCTAATTTCTATGTCAAATTCTTGCAACAACAGAATCCAACGTATAAGTCTTGGCTTAGCTTCTTTCTTCTTAAGTAGGTACCTAAGTGTTGCGTGATCAGAATAAACAACAACCTTGGTACCCACCAAATAAGATCTGAATTTTTCTAGTGCAAAAACTATAGCCAACAACTCTTTATCCGTGGTAGAATAGTTGATTTGTGCATCGTTCAGGGTCCTAGATGCATAGTAAATCACATGGGACAATTTGTCCACCCTTTCACAACGGCTCCAACTGCATAGTCACTTGCATCACACGTCAACTCGAACGGTAAAATCCAATCGGGTGACTTAATAATTTGTGCAGTAGTCAACAATTCTTTTAATCTGTCAAAAGCATCCTTGCACTCCTGGTCAAAGTTGAAGGTAGCCTCTTTTTGCAACAATTTGCACTTCGACATTGAGATTTTGGAGAAATCCTTGATAAACCTCCTGTAAAAACCTACATGACCAAGAAGCGAGCGAATCTCCCTCACCGAAGTGGGGTACTGTAAGTTTTTTATTAGGTCTATCTTTGCTTTGTCTACTTCGAGCCCTCGAGAGGACACAATATGATCGATCACTATACCACGGTTTACCATAAAGTGACATTTCTCCCATTTTAAAACAAGGTTAGTGTTTATGCATATTTTTAGAACAAGTTCAAGATTTTCTAAGCAATTATCAAATGAATCACCATAAACACTAAAATCATCCATAAATACCTCAATGATGCGTTCCACATAGTCATAGAATATACTAACCATACATCTCTGAAAAGTGGCAGGCGCATTGGAAAGACCAAACGAAATTCTTCTATATACGAACGTACCAAAAGGACAAGTAAAAGTAGTCTTATCTTGATCCTCTGGTGCAATAACAATGTGATTGTATCCCGAATAACCGTCCAGAAAGCAATAATGTGAATGTCCCGAAAACCTCTCTAACATCTGATCAATGAAAGGCAAAGGAAAGTGATCTTTTCGGGTAGCAGAATTAAGCTTTATGTAGTCTATGCACACTCTCCATCATGTTTGAAATCTTATAGGAACAAGTTCATCATTTTGATTTCTGACAACAATTACACCAGACTCATTAGATACCACCTGTACCGGACTAACCCATTTGCTGTCAGAAATTGGGTAAGTCACCCCCATACTTAGCAATTTGAGGATCTCTTTCTTTACGACCTCCATCATTGAGGGGTTAATCCTACATTGAGCATCACGTACGGCTTGGCATCGTCTTCCATTAGGATTTTATGCATGCACATTGACGGACTAATGCCTTTGATATCAGCAATCGTCCACTCAATGGCCGTTTTGTGCTTTTTTAGAACCCTAAGTAGATGTTCTTCTTGTATGGCAATGAGGTTATTTGCAATAATCACCGGAAGCTCTTCTTTATCACCCAAGTAAGCGTACTTTAAGTGATCGGGAAGAGGCTTCAATTATAGTTTAGGTGCCTGCACAATAGAAGGTAAAGGAACCTTATTAGTTACGGGTAAGGAAATATAAGAAATACTACCCATTTTAGCTTTTTATAATGCCTTTAAGGCACCATACATCTTCACTGGATCTTTGGCTACATCAACGTCCAAGTTAGGCTACCCATGAACGTCCAATTCAATGCTATTACGTAACACAACTTCAAGTTCATATTTACTGTTCAAATAAAACTTTTGTTATGCAACCAATAACATCGATAAAGAAAGCGGAGTGAACATCACTAGGATAACACATGGATTCAAATATGTTGAAGAGAATAATATCCTTATCAAATTCCATAGTGAGTGTACCACTATCAACATCAATCTTCGTCTTTGCAGTTTTCATAAACGGTCTCCCAAGAAGTAACGAAGTTGATGAACTATTTTCTCCATTCTGCATATCCACAATATAGAAATCAACCGGAAAGATTAACTCATTCACTTGAACTAACACATCTTCCACGAGTCCCTTAGGATATATGTTGGACTTGTTTGCTAATTAAATAGTAATCCCTGTCTCTTTAAAGGTCCAAGATTCAAAGAATTATAAATACCGGCTGACAAAACACTTATGAATGCTCCTGAATCAAGTAAAGCACGCTCAAACCTCTTAGTACCAATAGTAATTGGCAACGTAAAACCTCCAGGATCCATACATTTTGCAAGCATCTTCTTCAACAACATAGCTGTCGTACTCTCACCCACCTTAGTGACTTCATTAGGAATCAACATATCCTTCTTTGTACACAAATCCTTCAAAAACTTGGCATATCTAGGCATAGTTTTGATGACTTTATTAAATAGGATGTTGATTTGCACCTTCTTGAAGATATACATGATTTCCTTATCTTGAGCTTCTTTCTTGGTCTTGGAAAAACGACTAGGAAAAGGAGGTGGTATGATAAAGGTAGGAACCGTGTCCTTAGGTTGGCCGGTTGAGATTGGCTTTTCCTTTGGTACGATTTCTTCCTCTACTTCCTTTTCTAAGTCACCACTAGCATTCTCTTGCTGATTTGAATCTTCTACTTGTCTTCAACTCCTTAGAGCGTCCACAAGGGCGCGAGTAAAACACGGACCAAAGATCAAATACCCTTTTTGGTCCGTAAATGTGTAGCACAGAGGCGCGAGTAAAAATGGGTTTTAGTCCAGATTTTATCCTGTAGAAGACTAGATTTGGGTTATTTTCTGGACTAAAGATGGTTTACTCGGGCAAATTCGTAGTGTTACGCCTAGCATCAAGCGGCATCGCACTGTACCGTATGGAATGAAGCGTTATCCTGGGACAACACTCAGAAACACGGGCGATAAGCTAGGAATACGCCTGATCAAGCGGCACACTAGGACTTCGCCTGCTGAAACGAGACTCTAGGATCACGCCCACCACCAGGCGGACTCTTAAGACACCGCCCCATCCAAGCGGTTCACTGGAGCTACGCCCAACACCAGACGGGTTCCTAGAATTGCGCTTGCAATTTGGTGCGCCACTAGAAGCACGCCCCACTTTGGGCGTTACTCTAGAGTAACGCCTGCTATATTTTTACCGTTGAGTTTAGTTTACGTTGAGATGTTACCGTTGAGTTTACCGTTGCAACGACAGCGGCTATATTATGGCAGTATATATGGGATATTAATCCAATTTCATCTTACTAAACTCACTCATTGTTATCTACTTAGTATTCGAAAATAATTAAGTTCTTTTTCATTTCAGTTTACTTTCCGAATCGATTAGAATTATACCACCACCACCAAGACCACGAGGTTCAAATTTTACTACAGATGAAGATGTAACAATGTGTAAAACTCATTTTTCAATATCTCAAGATTCTAGTATTGGTACCGATCAATCAAAAGAAAGATTATGGTCTCGCATATTATATGGGATGAAATAAGCCATACCTTCGATGCCACAACACACTTGGACCTCCATTCAGAAATGATTTCAGGAAATAAGTAAGGATGTGGCACTTTACTATGCAAAGGAGGCGGAAGTGGAACGTGAACACCAACTTAGATGGGGCCCCGAAAATAAGGTAACTAGTCATTTAATTTTGACGATTACATTACTGTTTTGAATTGTATATCCTCCACTGAAGTGAATTAAAAAAAACAGATTGCAGAAGTAAGGAGGCTTTTCAAGGAAGATAATGGTGGGAAAAGTTTTAAGCATGATGAGTGCAACGCAATTATGTTACATAATATAAAATATTCCCGACGATCGACAGCTGTTTTCGATTCATCACAAGCTGAGTCAGATTACGAAAGCGGTAAGGAAAACCGGGAAACACATGAAATTTTGGTCGACAATTCCAGTGGCTATGAAGACATAAGAGATATCCCTAACACATATACCCGTCAAATGTGAAAAAAAGAGTCGAAACGACAGAAGAAAGGGAAAGCACATTGTAGTGGCCAATAGGAAATGATGGAAAATATTTATAGAGAGCAACAAAACTTCAACACCAACTATACAGAACAAAAATAAAAGATGGCGCAGAGAGAATCCGAGTTTGCAGCAAAACTAGCTGAGAAATCGACAAAACTAGCTGAGAAATCGGTAAAGTTTGCGGCAAAACAAGCTAGGAAAGAAGCGGACGAGGAATTCCGTATAATGATGATGGATGTCTCTGGGATGGATCCGGGATCAAGACAGTACTTCGAATTTAGGCAGGAAGAAATTTTGAAGAAAAGATTAAGCCAACCTTAAAGGATTCTTGGAATACCTTATACCTATGTGAAGGGCAGTCTTATTAGCATTGTCATTTTAAGTTTCAACTTGTATGAAATAATTAATTTTATTTTAAATTTTAATTTTTTTGTTTTTTAAAAACTCACACGCCTTTAACAGTATCTAACGGGCTGATTCTTACATTTTTCAAAAAAAAATAAACGTCGCTACTCCAGTTATAAAATGACCATTGTCATATTCTACTTTCACTACCATTACCTGCAAACTCTCATCTTCTGCTTCAACAACATAATTCTTGAAAAAATTTCAAACAAAACATACATAATGGAGGGTTCAAGCTCATCACCAATTACCAAGTGTTCTCTTTGTATTTCTGTTGGTCATGTTGCCAGAGATTGTCCTTGGGAAGGTAGAAAATGCATACTAACCAACTGCAAGGGGTACTTGTTTCTTAGAAAAGCAAAAAAAAGAAATGCTGGATTTCAATCTTATGTGAAGTGCAACTACTGTGGAGTTTTCATCTGGTTAAATGCTTATGTAGCTTCACACTAAGGTATTCCACCACCTATTCCACCAACTTTACCAGATGATGAAAAATGGTTAAAAGAGAAGCAATTTTACTGCTACTAATGTGGGGAAGTTGATCACATGGCTTACAACTGCAGAACCAATCTCTTACCATGCACAGATCCATGTTGTGATGGTAAGATAAAGCTGCTCACTTCTAAAGAACTTGAATCTATTGGAAACAAATTCTACTTATGTCAAACATGTAAGAAAGTTAAGTTTCAATAAATATGTAAGAAACTGTTGAAATATGTATCAATTAAGATATTGTCATACTATTATAACTAGGTAATGAAGAAAATAACTTTGCAACTTCATATAGTATTCATATCATAACAGGAATTGCAACATAGAGATAGTACTAGTACTCCATAGAAAGGGTTGGTCACAAAATTGAATCATATATCATTTATGAGGACCTGTTCTGAAAATAGGTGAGAAACGACTTTCCTTATTCAATTTAGAAACATTTTCAATCTTCCATTTGAATTTGGAAGATGAAGGGACGTCGTCGACAATATCTGCATGCTGATTTTGAACTGTAAGAAACAGTGAAGATATAAGTAAATCAATCACTTTGCAACACCCAAAAAAAATAAAATAAATAAATAAATAAATCACAATTCAAAAACTATAAGTTTAGACAGAAGTTTGAACGATTAATTTCCAGTGCATAGCATGAATATAGTTCGGCATTCAGAAGTTGGGTTTCGAGTACATACATTGCATAACATTTCTGGTAGTATTTTTCATTGAAAATGACTCGTTCATATCTGTATTGATAAAATCTCTGAGAAATTCTTTACACTCTCTTGCTAGATTTTTTCCCTTTTTGAGTCTCTGAGAAAATCTAGTAAGAGAGTGTAAAGAATTTCTCAGAGATTTGCAGAAGTTATTAATGTTTTCTTGTGCATTTCTTAAAAAAATAAATTATATCTTCTTCATTGCATTGCTAGCTAAATACAAACGCTTTATTTCCAATGTTTTCTTTTTCTTCTTCTTCAAAAATGACCAAAAATGACCAAAGGAGGAAGACAGAATGGGGCGAGCTGCTAGCAACTCGCTTGGAATCCCAGGCGGGGCGCTAGGACACCGCCCGTCCCATTCATCCCACATGGTAAGTTAGCACATGTACAACTCCTTCAGGCGCGTTGCTAGCCCTTCGCCCCATCAGGCGTGATTCTGGGATACTTTCCGTCTCTCGGGCGTGGTCCTAGGATACCGTCCAATACCAGGCGTTACGTTAGGACTCCGCCCCGCATCGAGCATTACGCTAAGATTCCGTCTCGCGCAAGCGTTATCCTAGGATTTCGCCCGTGTTTCCAAGCGCATCGCTGGGACACCGCCCAACACTAGGCGCATCGCTAGAACACCACCCGACTATACACGGCTGTTCTTGGGCCGGACCAAAGACTAAAATTTTTAGTCTTTGGTCTTTTACTCTAGTCGACCCATTGTGGTTGCTCTTAAGGTTACTGCATTTGATTGACACAATTTTATGTCTAAATTGTTCTCAAATCTCTATATTGTTAATGCTCGATTGGTACTTAATATATTTTATGTGTTTGTATGTATTTTTGAGAAATAAAAATTTGTGAAAAAATTGGCTCAACAAGTGATAAAGGCACCCATAAATTACTAAAGGCACTCCACTTTTGGATAGAGGCATCTCTCCTCTTTGGTTCAAAAAGAGAAAAAAGGCGGGAATTTTAAAACCAGCGTGAAATTTATCTGTGAAGTTGGAGATCCGATTTTTATGGAGTTTTGAAGCATCAGAATCATCATAAAGTGTTTGAGAACATCGCAGATGATTGCCTAGTTTTCATAAAAACTAGAATAATTCTCTTCAGCCCATTCTATATCCCACGGTCAATCCAACGATGACGTGGCGCTGATCGTGGGAAAGTTTTTTGTTTTATTTTTTTCCCCTTAGAAAGGAAATTAGTGCAAAACCAATACTCCGGTGATGTTGAAGCATCAGCTGATTGTGTTTATGATTTAGAAAGGAATTTAATTCAAGTAGCTCTTTGTCGTGATTCTTCTGGTGTTGTTCAATCTAACTTCTCTTTAATTACTCCTACTTCTACTGTCTTCCAGGTTTGACTTCTTTTCACTTTTACAGATCTGGGTTCTGTTCAGATTCCTTAATTTTTATGCTAGAAATGGGGATTTAGGGGTTTAGAATATGTTATTCTATAATTTCTACAAAGCTTTCATTTGAATTAGTATAAATTTTGAAGCTTCATTGTTGATTTATGCATACTGTAGATACATGTATACTCTGAGCTACTTAACTCTGCAAGTAGTTTAGGCCATAGTTTTGAAAGATGTCATGTTTAGGTACATCTTGTTGGTTCTGCAACAATGGAAAACGCTAAACAGAAGAAATTTGTTAAGGTTAAGAAATCTCTGATGATGCACACACAATGGACAGAGCCACCTGCTCAGCAAATTGTCCTTAACACAATAGTCATCGGGTACTCCTCAAGAATGAGATATGCTATACCCCAACAAAGGAGATGTGTCTAGGATAGAACTGCCCGTTATGATTAGTATAAGCACAATACTAATCACCTTCAAGAACTTAACAACAAGATAGAAATGGAAGGGAAATAAACAAACGATGCGCAAAACAAAGCAAGAAGAGGAGAAAAGAAGACAGGATAGTAGCTGCTTCTGGAGTGAATTTTAACGGAGAAATTCGTTTTCTTTTTATAGGTAGAAGAAGAAGAGAATGTGGCAATAATCACGGACATTAAGTTTGAAAATTAATTTCACGCATTAATCATGGAGATAATGGTTAAAACGAATATAAAACGGTTAAAAATAATTCTCTCATAAAGACTCGTCGGGTCATTAGCCCTATAATTAAAACTAGATTTGAATTAGTCAAAAAATCGTTTCAAAAAAACGTAAGTCTTGGTTGATCCGCAGCCTCAGCTACGCCCGCAACACACACTCAGACCCGCAGCAGCAGCTACGGTCACACCCGCACCCGTACTCGCACTCACAGCCACAGCCACAGCCACAAGTCCGCAAGCGCACAACGCACATGTGTGAAAAGCATGTGTGCACCAACTAGCTCATTGCCTTAGTCCTCCCCCAACCACAAAAGCTTCTAAACCCTAAGGGCCCTCACTTAGTTGCAATTTTTCTGGTAATAAGGAGAGAACTCATCTCTAATCTCTCCAATGTGGGACTAAAGGTTCTTCATTCACAATAGTGAAAAATGAGCTATTCACCCTTAGTGACATCTAGGTCCTAAGGTCCATTCCCACCAAGACTAAAATTTATTTTAAAGTTCATTTTTCTCCAACACATCTTTTGGAGGAACTGGGGTTTTATTTGCGGTTTTAACGGTGCTCTGAATCTCTAGTCTTGGGTTATATTAATCAGCTTTTGTTGGAATTGGGGTTTTAGTTGGTTAAATCCATGCCATGTAAATTAGCTTTAAGGGTTTCTTTTTTTAGCATTGATTGTTGATTTATGTATTTCATCTAGCTTATTGCAGATAATATATACTCTTAGCTACTCTGGTCTGCAAGTAGTTTAGGACATGGTTCTGAATGCTCTCATGTTTATGTACAACTCTAAATTTTATGGGACTTGTTATGCAGCTACACTCTTTACATTTTAATTTTTCATGGACTGTTGGTAATTTTTGCATCCTTCTGTTATGTTGTGAATCATTTTGATCAATAATCAACCAATACTGTGCCCAAAATTGTTCTTTTGAATTTCTAGTCTTTGTTATTGAACAGCTTTTGTGGGAATTTGGGTTTTATTTGGTTAAATCCATGATATGTAAAGTAGCTCTAAGGGTTTTCTTCATAGGGATGAATGATGTGGATATCATTTGTCATGATGGGTTTTGTGCGGAATCATTGTTTTGAAGTTTTAGTGTTCTGTCTTTTAAGGAACTGTAACTGTGCCTTTACTAAGGATCTTAGTGTTCTTCCCATTACATTCAAAGTTGCAACAGTTCTATCTAGTCCACGAAATAGCTGATATCTCAGGTTTGCATAGATTCCCAAGAATGCCCCATAACCAAGTGCATTTGTACTCACGCCCGGCATTGTTACAGATAACCTCCCCTCCTTACTGGCAGAGAGTTTTGATAGAGCACCTTGTGCTGCCCCAGCAGTAATTCCAACCATAAACATTGTTAGGAAGCTTCTGTATGGTGTTTTGCAAGTCGGAACGGAAAGTATTCCCATATGAACGACAAGGAGCAAGTGACCACACAACAATACGTTGCATGCTGTCGCTGTTAACACATTAATAAGTGTGTTACTGAACATTTGTTGCTAGCTATTTTGGAGTTTGGACTTGTTAGTACCAAAATGATGTTTCCCACTCAAGAATTCTTGGTCTGCAGCAATTAATCAAGTTCAACAGCCTAACTAGCCTAACAGGAGCAAGCAGGAGCATTCCACTCAAGTCCGAAGCCCAACTTGGACCGAAGTGACGTCATCATTTCCCTAAGTGACGTCAGCAATTCCCGTTCCAGCTTGGCCAGATCTGTCCTGTCCCGATACATCCTGTCCCGAAGTGACGTCATCATTTTCTGAAGTGGCGTCAACAATTCATGTTCCAGCTTTGCCCGATCTATCATGTCCCGATATAGCAAGTCAATCCCGCTGGGCCAAATCAATCCCGATAGACCAAGTCAATCCCGATGGACCAAGTGAATCCCTATAGACCAAGTCAATCCCGATGCACCAAGTCAATTCCGGTGGACCAAGTCAATCCCGCACCAACTTTTGGATATAGGTCATTTTGAAGATAAGGACAATAAGAACACGTGGCGGATCCCGTTGACACATGGCGAAATGTGGTGAATCCTCTTGACACATGGCGAGCTTAGACGAATTTCCATCGACACGTGACGAAGGGCATTATAGTAATTATCATCTCTCTTATCCCTATAAATACAATTTTGGAATGAAGAAGGAAGGACTTTTGGACTTTTGGCCGGATTCTCTCTTTTCTTTTGCTCATTTTCAACTGTAACCCAGAGATTAATAAAAACTCCAACTTTCATGACCCGTGGATGTAGGCTATTCATAGCCGAACCACGTTAAATTTCTTGTGTTAATGTCATTTTTGTCTATCTTAGATTATGATCTTTGGTTGTTTTTGCTGATGAGAAAATTTTGGCACAAACAGGACTTATGCCCTATACCCTGGCTTTGCGTTCTTTAAGAGTTACACGTTGGCTCTGCAATGTTTTTGGGTGTTGCTATAATGCTCTCGTACCCTCGCAGCTCAGTTTTCTTCTTGTTAGCTGTGTGCTTACTTCATTTCAATTTGCTGATATGCAGCTGGTGGTTTGGGTTATGGTGTGGCCCATGCTGTCATTTTCTGTCTAAGCCTTTCGATACCAGCGTTTGGTCCGGCAATATTTTATGTAGAGAGATGCTCATCGATGCCATTTTTCCTTGTCTCTCTCGTAAGTCACATAGCTTTCTAATTTTTCTTGGTTTGCTCTTTTGGAAACATGAAACATAATTATTGATTCCTAAAACTTCATGGATAAAGAGAACAGTCATTGATCAAAAGGTAGATTTGTCAAAATGGATTTTTCAAACATATAATATGGAGGAGTCCCCATGAATTTTGTATCTGACTGTTCTCAATTTCTCTTTTCAGCTATCATTTGTCTAGCATTTGTTACAATCCACACGTTCTCCATGGTTATAGCTTTCAATGGGTATGCATAAGGGAACAATGGAGCAAGTGATAATGATAGTCCATGCCCAAAATCCACATGCTCCTCTGAATAAAACTTTATTTGCTGTGTACATTTTGGCTACTGATTCTCTTTACAATGCACAATTTACTTAACATTTTGGATTAGCAATTATATGCTCGTAATGACTGCCATCATCGTATTTTCTATGACCTCCATTACCAGGATGGGTAACTTCTTCAAAACCATTTATCAAAAAAGTTTTAGCTTAACTTGACTGAATTAATGAAGTCATACCAAAATGTTTGAGGTTAAGAGAAATGAATTGGTTGGACTTTATCTGTATGATTTGGGAGCAATGTAAAATTAATAATCTCAGAGCACGTAACAAACAGCATCCATACCACATTTGTTTGCCAAACAAGTATTGCTATAGCCCCAAGCTGTAATACAAAGTAGTTCTTTTTAACAATCTAGAGAAATTTATGGGTTACTTTATTCAATCAACTGCCAGACTACTCTGTGCCTTAGCTGAATATAATTATTATAAAAACTATAACTAAAGAAGTTATGCTGCTTACGCATTTATTTAGACCTTGTTTGGTAAAAATAATGATTATCATTTATGATTATAGATAATCATAAATTGAAAAATAATTATGTTATTAATTATTTTTTAATAAGTTTTAACAAACATATTTTTGGGATAATTGGTTATCTTAGAAAAATACTCTCGAAGAGGAGAGAAAAGAATGATGATCTAAGAAAAAAAATTAGTCCACTATTGTTTTTTTGTCTCTCTCTTGGTAGTTTAGAGAAAATAAGGAAAAAAATCTAATTCATTTTTGTTAAAAAAAATAATTGATTATGATAACTTTTATAAACAACTTTTTTCTACTTATGGAAATAATGAGTTTTTTCAATTATGATTAAAATAATCAGTTATTGTAAATTTTAACAAACACCTATATAATGGATTATGGGCTCATAATCCATTATAGTAATGGTTACCAAACAGCCCCTTAGTATTATTAAGCATTTCGTCAAATTAAACCCGTTGTTGCTTTCAATACTAGAGTTCCATGTCATATAAAAAATGAGATCCATAATACCCTTCAAATTACGAGAATAGCAGTAGAAGTATTTGGGTGTTCCTCTTTTGCTTCAGAAAAGTAAGATTAAATCCTTCTCTCCTTTGCTTGATAGTTACAGAAATAAACTGGCCGCTTGGAAATCCAAATTCCTAATTTCTCCGGGTAGAGTTACAATGAACCAGAGTATCTTTGGTGCTTTATTTAACTAATCATCATATGTCTGTATTTCCTATGCCAAAGAAATTGACAGATAAAATAGATACAATACAAAGAAATTTCTGGTGAAGTAATACTGAAAAATGGTAGAACACTAAATTTTAAGAGATGGAGGGATATTACTCTTCCTAAAGAGGTAGGTGTCCTTAATATTAGGAGAACCGAAATCCTTAACCAAGCTCTTATATCTAAACGTGCTTGAAGAATGATTGATAATCATATTGCTTTACGGGTACTAATATCTTAAAGTATTTTAAACAATCTAATCTTTTACGAAATGTTGCTAAAAATCAGTGTTCTTGGGTGTGGAATTAATGGAATCTGTCAATGCACTACATCTGGAAAGTGGGGGATAGTAAATCTATATATATGTGGAAGGACCATTGGATCCATAAGAGCGATGGGCCTCCATCCTCCCAATTCTAGTTTCATGGTAATCAAAATATTGACCAGCTTATTGATGCTGAAACTAGGTTTTGGAAGTTAGATACTCTTTAATGTGTATTTGATGAAGAGACTGTCATTCAAATTACCGAGATTAAGATTCCTTCTGTCATAAAGATAAATTAGAAGGAATGGGTTTTTCATTGTTAAATCTGCATGTAGAGATATTCTAAATGCTGATGTTGCTCAACATCCTACCAGTAATAATCCCGGTTAAATTGGGGCCAATAGAAATTATTCTGGCCCTATCTAATTTTGTTCTCATCTAAGTGAGGGGATAAGGGGTGTCTAAAAATAGTAAAACTATTAAATTATCCTCACTAGTGAAAATTACATTTATATCCGTATCCTTAATACTTCCAATTTATTTTTATTTCCCTCAAAACCAATCAAAAATTAGAATCTTGTTCTTTTTCAAATCAATTTTTTTCATTTGAAATTTTTTTGGGTTCAGGAACAAATGGGTAATAAGGCACTCACATGATGGCCGATTGTTCTTGATGTTCTTCGTCAATGAAGAACATCAACCAAGAATCGGTGGATGTTCATGCCCTTGTAAGACAATTCTAGCTTGATGTTCTTCATTGATGAAGAACATGAGGAATCGGCGTATACGTGCTCATATCGACCGATTTTTTGCCCATAATCGGTGGATGTTCATGCACTTATCCACCGATTCTATAACCTCAGAAACAAGAGTTTTCTGTACAATTTTTCACCTAGAATCGTTGGATAAAACCCTCCGTAAGCATCGATTTTGAACGTATCAAAAACGGAGTTTTTCTGTCCAAAAGTGCGTTCAGAATCGTTTGATGTGAACCCTTTGTATCCAACGATTCTGAATATATCTTTTTCTCCAACTGTTTTACTCATAACTTCTTCATCCGACGTCGGAATGACCTCATCTTTTTTATGTTGAACTCGTATTTTCATTATCTACATGATAGATCTAAGAATTCCTTGATTTGGACAATCTCCATTTGATGTGTTACTTCCTTGGATGTCTTGTAATACTAACATACAAAGATGGATGGAAGTAAGACATCATATAGAACTTGTCCAAATCAATGAATTCTAATATCTATCTTATAGATAATGAAAATATGAGTTCAACGTAAAAAGGATGAGGTCATTCCGACGTCAGACGAAGAAGTTATGAGCAAAACAGTCAAAAAAATGTCAAGTTTGGAATTGGTGGGTAAGTGCATGAACATCCACCGATTCTGGACAAAAAAAAATTCTAAAAAAACTTTTGAATCTGACTTTTTAGAATCGACACACGTGGGAAACTTATCCACTGATTCTAGGCAAAATTTTATGGAAAAAAACTATCGTTTTTGAGTTTTTTTTACATATCGGTTGATATAAATGTCAATATCGATCGATTCTACAGTGTGATTTCTTAAAATCGGTCGATATGAGCAGCTGTATATGCCGATTCCTCATGTTCTTCGTCAATGAGGAAAAATCAACTTAGAATCAGCTTAGGAGGGAGGGCATGAACATTCACCGATTCTTGGTTGATGTTCTTACAAAAAAAAACAAAATTTCTCATTTTTTTATGTTTTGATTATTCATTAACAACAATTAATTTCACAAATAAAACAATTAATTTACAACTAACACGATTGATTAATACTAATTAAGCATATTAGTCATTAACATAAATAGATGGATAAGGGGTTTTTGAAAAAAAATTCATAATAATCCTATTTTATCTTTTAATGGTATGACCAAAATAATGCATATGGACTCCAATTTAACCAGGGTAATAATACCTCTACTGATTGGAAGTATTTCTGGAAATGTAGGCTGTCTCCTGGAATTAAATACTTCCTGAGGAAATACATTCATAAGTGCTTCTTTACTGTGGACAAATTAACTAGATTTTCTTCTCATCATGATAATACATGTGTTATGTGTGGTAACTGCAATGAATATGTGCAACAGATTATGGTGGACTGTGAGGTAGCTAAAAGAGTTTGGAAGGATGTTTATCCTTCTTTCTTACTCTTTAATATGCAGCTAAATTTTTATGATTGGTTATCTAACTGTTTTAGCGTTACAAACACTATACATGATAATGTTATATTGGAATCTGTTGGTTTTATGGCTTGGTATATTTGAGAAGAAGCAAGGTGTTCAAAAGTATTGAGAATATACGGGTTAATGAAGCATTTCTTTTATGTAGCTCTAGTTTTGGGACCATTTCCCTTTCCCAAGTATTCAGTGTTTTGGGATCAGGATGGATGTTATTGTTTTTAAATAAAAAATAAATAATCAGCAGGATACATTTTTGACCTTTAGAGAGATAATTGACACTTTGTAATAACTTTTATGTAGGTCTAGTTTTTTTTTTTTTTTTTTTGAAGCACGTAGCTTTAACTGGTGAGCTGACTTTTTATTTATTAATCTTAAGAACTAAGATATTGATGAGTTTCAAATCCGATTATGATTATTAGCCCGCAGTCGGCTAAGATTGTAAATACGAAGAGCTAGCTTTGGAAGTCTTTTGTAGAATGCAGCCTATTATACATTTGCAACATAAGCCTCGTGTAACTTTTGGCCCTTAAAATCTGGGACGGGCTCAAGAATTGCTTTAATTTTTTTTTATTTTATTGTCCCGGTATAATGTTAAAAATCACCTGAAAGTAAGGGGTGAGTATTTGGTCCGGAATCCTTGGATTCAACCTGGACCAACCATATATTTATAGGTGGATGTCCGGACCGTTTGCTAAAGGGTTGGATGTGGATTGGATTTTTCAAATCCAACGGATTATAGATTAGGCTGGGGTATAATCTTGAAAATCCGTTGGACATCCGGACCCATTAGATTTAGTAATTAAAAAAATAAATACTCATTTTCCTTCCATTTTTTCTTCGAAGACAGATAACAAACATAGATTGGAACCCAAAATATGTATAGATGGACATACATGATCCCAAAGTACACCAAAGACATCTTATTTCAAAGGGGTAGGGTTTTTCTTCCTCTTCAAAATTTGAGTAACTTCAAATCATTACACTTAATCCAATTTTAAACTCTTAAATAATGTACTCTTATTTCTAAAATGATCCATAACTTGATGCCTTTATTTCTCTATTATAAACTTTAATTATAAAACAAATCTATTGGATTATCCGCATCCAATCCGTCTACCATGCATCCATTGGATGCAGACCCGTTGGATGTTGGATTAAATGCAGATGTCAAATTTAAAATCCGTAATGTATTGGATTGGATGCGAATAAGGTGAAAACCGGTCCATACCGGCCTATGATCACCCCTACCTGAAAGAAATGAAAAACATTAGTGGACATAGGCAAAGAGGGCTAACCTGGCGTTTTCTCATAAGTCCAACCCCTCCTTAAATCATGTCTGAGCCATGCATGGTAATCTCTATGCATCTAAAGACTTAAAGGCCTAGAAAAATAAAGCCCCCACGTTGAACAGTAAGGAAATCCTCGCTTCCTATTGGCTAAAATAAGGCTTTTGCGGCTTTTGTGAAATGAGACTTTTGGTAATGACACTTGGCATAATTTGATTGGTGCAAATATTTAGGGGGTTAAAGAATCCCACTCTCCTATTGGCTATTTTGTTTTAAAATTATTACACTTCGTTTACACCCAATACTTAATTGTACCCGGTCAACGTCACCTAAGACAATACCGTAAATCGACGATCTACGTTTAATCATCTTTAATAAACGGCTCCCGTTAAATTTGTATTCTTAAATAAGATAAAAAAAACTAAATATGCATATTCGTTGAGATTTCCAAACTTTGTAAAAGAGGTGAATCCAATACATACGGGTATGTGTAACTATCAATTTCATCATCTTTATTTGTTTCATTTTAAATATACTTTTTATTTTGTAAAAGGTAAATCCAACAAATACGGGTACGGGTAACTATCAATTTCATCATCATTATTTGTTTCATTTCAAATATACTTTCTATTTGTACGGGATAATATTTATCTTAAAACATTTTTTCGGAACTTAGACTCAATCTCTTATCAAAGAACTATATTAAGTGAGGTTAGCTTTGGAAAATTGTGGAACTCCTCATAATGAAATCATAAGAACTTGGTTAAAGGGTATTACAAAAAGATACGAGCAATTTTTAAACGTAACAGATTCAAAAAGGTGCGAGCAACTACGCCCGCTGCATAGCACGGGCACAAATCTAGTCACTATAAATTTTCTGATGGAAACATATTAGGCGTGGCATTTGTGATGCACCATCGAAACTTTAATGGTATTGTATTTGTAGTTTCCATGTGTGAGATTTATAAAGAGTTGTTTTGAATTTCTCTTGGATTTAGTAAAGCTTTCCAAGTTACGTCGTGTGTGTTTGGTTGTTGACGGTTTCCAACCAACCCATCTCCACATGTTCACATGCCAAGCTAGTTAGATCCAGACGTTTGGATGAGGCATGATAAAATACTCTCTTCATCCCACTAATAAATGACCTATTCATTTTTAAATTTTGTCCCATTAATAAGTGACCTATATCATTAAACAAGGGTGTATTTATAAAACTATCATTTTGATTGATTATTGTTAGTATAAGAAATATGTATAATTTGATAGTCATATTTATATTCGTTACATATGTGTTTTAAAATGCTTTTTAATGGTATAAAGTTTATGAATATACGTGGTATAGATTGAGAGATGTATCATTTCTAAATTTTACTAATTATTATCCATAAGGGTATAATTGTTAAAAATACTCATCTCTTCTTATTGCCTTAAGAATTGTACAACCATGAACTAGGTAATCTATTAGTGTGACGGAGGGAGTAACTTAAATTACATTTATTTGCCACTATATTAATGGTTGATCCACCAAACCTTGTTGTGGTTGATCTAACGTAACTAATGTCAGTATGTCACGAATGTATTTTGTCTTCTGATTCTGATTTCTGGAAATGTAACTAATATCATTATATCAGTAATGTTTTTTATCTTTTGATTCTGATTTCTTGTACTGTCAAGTATACTAATTTAGTAACTCTATAAATGAATATGGTGGAAGCAGTTACTTAAACCACCTTTATTTTGTATTGATTTCTTGTATTGTCAAGTAACTCCATATATAAACCATCTCTTATTTTGGAAGATGAGATTTGTTTATAATTATTAAAATTCTATCTTAATAATGTATCGCCGGTCTTAACTAAATATGACTTATCTTTACTTTTTGATTAGTCTGTTAATCTTCACAGGTTTGTGCAGATATCGAGAAGTGGATAAGTTAGATTAGAAAGTTTATTAGAATGTCGACATAATGATTTGAACATGTGCTAAATATTAATTTCTTATGTTCAAAACTACACTTTTGATACTCTAGGCAAGATCTTAAGATGTCAATTTTCTAATATCATATTTGGTATAAAATTATATGTTTTACATGCTAGAGGTTTGCATATCTCTAGCAAACTATATTATCAAAGTACATGTTTTGTGCTATCTAATCTTAGTTGTCAGACTTAGAGTGAAGTCGATTATGAGTTGGATATTACTTGGTGTTTACAGATTTTAAAAATAATTATAATGCATATCTTGATTTTTTTTTAAATTGGTAAATAAAGTAGTTCCAATTAATGCCTTGGTCATAACACTATAAATAGGGAGTCTTGTATTCTTATAAACTGATCCCAGAATACACCTTATGTGAGTGTGAAAAAGCCAACTTATAAGAGAGATATGAGTAACTAATTAGGTGAAACATATTGCGTTTCCTTTTGTTGAAGTCTTCTTTGGGATAAAAAAGTCTCTAGTTTTACCATTGGTGGAAGGCTAGATTGTTATTTAGTTTTCGGTTGATTGCTTGTGTTTGAACTAACGTTGTAATCATATTCGGTTGATCAAACTTTTTCATTCCAAGGTCCTTCTCTTCTGCTATAAGATTTGATAGTACAGACCTAAGTGATTTTGGATCTGTAAGGTAGAAATGTTGATCAGTCATTGTTAACAGACTTTGTTCTGTGTTGTTGATCAATAGTTGAATCAAGTTTTTTTTCAGCGGTTATTTTGAAGATTATAATTGAAGACTCAAGACTTGAAGAATTTTCTATTTGTTTAAAATATTTGATTGTGACCTCATAAGAACTTGATTTTATAGGATTTCACAAGAAGATTATCTTGATATATATCAGACTTGTAGAAGATCGAACAAACTTTCTAGTTGAATTAAGTTGCTTGGATAGAGCTTTTTCATCAAGATTGATTATTTCGTTAATTAGTGTCTTGGTTTGCTTTTTTGACCAAAGTAGTTTTCCTGATAAAACGAAAAATCCTTTGGTTTTACTTTATCTCTGATCTAAAAATTTATTCTGGGAAATTGATAAGTGGGTTGGTTACTGAAGCAAGTTAGTCATTTTCTATTTCAGGTTACGATCCAAAGGAATCAGGTGCATAAGTCTTCAGAGTGGTGAAGCGACTCAAGATAGTGGACTCCATCTTGGGATCATGTGCGTCGGCCAGATTGGTTGCAGGTGCAGGGATACCGATGGACCTGGGTAACTTAGGCTAGTTTACTTGGTCTTAACTATACGAAGTTGCGGTAGTCGATTTATATAGCATGTTAATTATGAGAGTATTTAAAACTGGACTAGGTCCCGGGGTTTTTCTTCCAAACAGTTTTTCCCGTCAACAAAATATGTGTTGTATGATTGCTTTACTTTCCGCAATATAATTGTTATTATAATTAAGTAATCATACTAGTACGTTAATCATCTTTTAGTAATGATCTTATAGTTAGTTCGGTCAAGACTTTGACTATTACCAAGATTCATCTTGTTGAAATAATCTTTTTGTTATTATTGTTTCGAGAAGATTATACAAGATAAGGTCTGTATAGGTTGATATCGAAAAGATTGTGGTGTACTTGGTACCCTTGTCATTTCATTATTAATGACTATTATTCATCATGGATTGAAATAGAATCATAAGAAGGTGATAATGAATTATAATCAAGATTACCATGTTTTCACTGTGTTTTCTTAAAGACCTCCAGTGATGGTTATTTTAGGGGTAAAAGTGAGATAGTAGTAGTAGAAGAGCCTAGTCTTATCCAAAGCTGACCCAATTTCCCAAAAAGAGAGAGAAAAGAAAGAAAAGAGATCCCCTTCCAAATACCACTTCCTCTCCTTTTATAAACTTCTTTTTCTTACCTCCTCACTCTCCTTATTACCCTCGGATTTTAAATTTAGAGTCGGACCAAACCTCTTTTAAACCAGACCCCTTGTGGTTTTCGGCCTACAAACCTCTTTTTATGTATCAACAATGATGTTCTATTTTATTTATTTATTTATTTATTTACTTCAGTATTTTTTTTTTGGTAGTTCTGATGGGTCATTAGCTAATATGTATGCATTAACTGCTATAATCTTTCTTTTGCTGTTTTTATTTTTTATTATTTTTTTTATGCAAAAGGGGATGATTATCTAGTTAGTTTTACTTGTAATTAGTGATCTATCAATCTAATGGAAATGAACAAGTTGATCATAAATTAATGTTAACTGTATGTGCATGGCAATTATTGTTGTTATGATCTTTAGGACGTTATCAATTAGCTAGCTCAAATCAATCGACTGATTTCAGATGGGGATAATATTTATCATATCTTTTGAGGTTTAACAGCTCAGTTTAATGCTTTTAAGACATCCATTAACATTCAAGAACTCAAGAATTCAAGTCCAATTACTTCATCTGAATTATTAGGTCTTCTTCTTTCTGGAGAATCGAGAATTACTTCTACTTCTAATGTTAAACATCATTAGCAGTTTCAATCAAGTAATAAGTATGCTTCTCACTCTCACTCTAATTGAAATTTATCGTTCACCTGTTCGTGGTGGCTTTTATAAATCTGGTAACTTTCGTGGTGAACGATCATTGGTCATGTAAAAGTGTTGCAACATAGACATCAAAGGAATCTTATTAAGGTGTGCCTGAAAATAGCTTTTTTGTTCGTCATTCATCGTTAATAAAGTTTCAAAGTCGACGTGCAAGTGTTGTACATATGTCAGTTATCGGTATGCTTGATATTTTCTTTATCCATCAAAAGTGTCTTTATCTTTTAAAACCTTACATGTCATGATGTAGATTGACATCTTTCATGATAGATTTTGTCAACATTATCGTTTTATTCCCCCGTAGTTTAATTAATTATGTTGTAATTGATAGAATGATGAGGTTACACAACAAAAGAACCTATAGAAATATATCTATAGTAACAATTATTATTACCTGTAGATGACATGATAGAACACTTCGGAATTCACGTTACCTACTCCACTGGTTCAACCCCTTAAGAATTATCCATTCATTAGTCATCGTAAGTTTAAAGAAACCTTCTTCACCTATTCAACCCCTCTAGAATCCTTAATTATCAGTATCTGATGCCATTCTCTATGTCCCATCCTATTATACAAACCATATGTCTCATCCTACTATTATGAAACATATAACGACTTTCATCGCCATAAATTATCCCGTCAATGTATTTGATGTGATTTTAATATAGTGGTAAAAAAGGTTTGATACTCAGACTTGTGAAGATTTAATTTTTAAACTTAATTTTTAATAACTAAAAATAAAACAGATTAAAGTAAAATTGATTTAAAATTGATGGGAAAAACTAAGACTAAGGATTTCACCATTCACCAATATTTTAAGTGGTAAAAAGCTTACAACTCATGTATTCAGTTTAATCAAAACATTTTCAAAGTTAGGTTTTCCAAATAATAGTTGTAAATCATAAGCATGAGACATCAAAAGCAGTAAACCCAGCATGACTCATCAAAAGAAAACATAACTAATTGATAAAAACCTTTTTTTTTCCAATTTTAATTCAAAGCAAATAATTATAAAAGAATTGCAAAAAATAAATAAAATAAGAATTACTACTTTATTATTGGAAAAATAGCTTCTTCCATCGCCCCAGTAATGGTGATTAGCTCATCATGTTGAAACACCCTCAAAATAGGTTTTCATAGCTCAAAGAGTGTTTACAATGATAATATAGAAGTAACACAGACGATTTGATACGCTTATAAGCGTTACAGAGAATGTTTCATGTGTTGCTGAAGAGAAAAGTAAAGAGAAACGATGAAGTACGGTTCCTGACAGCTTCAGAAATTTAAAGGAATATGCAACAGAAACTGCGACTGTTCTCTGGAGCCTTATGTTCTTAATGTGTTCTTCATCAGCAGATTTTTTTCTTCTTCCTGGAAACTTTTCCGGCTGCTCTGGCTTTCTTGTTTATTGATATTATTTGCTATTTATAGGATTAGTGAACCCTAATAACTCTTCTTAACCAATTAGAACACAAAGAACACTCCAAATTCAACTCTAAATCTTTGTTAATCCGAATCCGAGAGTAACTTTCTTTTCCGGCTTGTCTTGGATTTTCCAGCGAATTTTACGGCGTGAATTGCTCAAACTTGACGTGTTATGACCTATCTTGATTGTCTCTTCAGTTTGAGATATCAAAGACACACTTTTATCCCATAAATCTCGGTTCAAAACTACACAGCAAACTTTTCACGTAAAGCATTTCTCTTCCCGCCAAATTTGTGAATTTGAATTTAAAGAAGAGTGCCCCTGATCCAACTGGCGGGTGCCTTTAACACTTTTTCTGGGTGCCTTTAGTAATTTTCTTGGGTGCCTTTAACAACTTTTTGAACCGATTTTTCCACAATTATTTATTTCTCAAAAATACCTACAAAGACATAAAAACCCATAAATAGTTCAAAATCGAACACTATCAAAATAGATAATCGAGCGCAATTTAGACACAAAAATGTGTCTATCAAATACCCCCAAACTTACTATTTGCTAGTCCTCGAGCAAATCTAATCTAGAAAATAAAATCCTAACTCACTTTCGCAGGAATCACGACTAAATTTAGCATATGTAACAAGCCTTTAAACCCCTAGGTGTCCCTAGTGGACGAGTTTTGTCTCGTGAGGGTTTACAAGAGGTATACCCATAAAACCTTTACTCCAAATTTTTGCTACTCGTGAACGATTGAGGATAGACACTAAACAAGTTATTTAGTTGGCATACTAAATTCTTCGGCTCTGAGAATCATTACCCTATATGAGTCCAATTGATGTACACGAGTTTTTACTCAAGCATACTAAAATTCATATATAATAAAACAAAGCTCTACTCAGATATTCGTTCAACCACAATACTCAGAATCTATCAAAGTTCAATCACATGGAAAGATTTAGAAGATGGATATGGAGATGATGAATTTTGCGCATGTTGACTAAGGTGAACGGTGTTTCCCATATCTGTCTGAAGGTCAGTACGAGGCTGAATCCTAATGGATTGAGATACATGGTATTAATCGTAATACTAATATCGATTCAACTGGTATATACAAGGGTCCCAACGATCGATTTATTTGAAAATAAAATAATTATAAATGTAATGACAACATGATTGGATCAAATTGAATCCAAGGGCATGGTCTTTATCAACATCATACATGATAGTTCCCATGGATCCTGCATTCCACGCTTGCTTAGGCGATGAAATACAGGGAGAACACACACATATTGCTATCAAAGTGTCAATATTCTTTTCTTTTTTTTTTCATTTTTTTTTTCAAAATAAAAGTGGGGCTTGATTTCAAACACTCTATTTCATCCTGGCGGTGATAACAATTTGATACTGGTGCCCCACCAAATCACTTAGAGAAACACAAAAATTACAAAAATATAAATACAAGGTGATATGGTTGAGATAGGATCCGAGATACGATGACAACTATCATGTTTTTTTCTAACACCTGAACTCTGTTCTTTTATGAATAGACCATTTCGATGGGCACACCAATTCCTATAGAAAAAGATCTCAGTTTCCATCTACCTAGAATGGTTAGTGTCATCCTGAATTGTTCACAAGTTTCTAGACTTTGGAGTTTTATTATTGCAAAAGTTTCTCCCTTACCCCCAAACTTAATTTGACATTGTCCTCAATGTTTCTAAAGATGAATGATTAAAAATATGAACAAGGAGAAACTGTTAACACTTCAAGAAAAGGAGTTAAGGAAAGATATTACCGTGTCGCATGAGCATGGGTTACCTCCCAAGAAGTGCTAAGTTTAACGTCTTCAGCAAGACTAAGAAATAATTAGTCACCTCATAAAATCATATAGCAATAGTCGGAACAACTTTGGGTCGTCTGAATCAAATAGTGCTATCACAAATAAGAAGAAACTGCAATAGGCCAAGAAAATGAACAAACCGAGCACACCCTTATCTAGTTTTCTGTTTACGACAACTACTTCTATCTGTGGTTCAGGTTCAGGCTCTATAAAAGGGTCTAGATAAAATATTTTCATGGGATGGATTTCCTCGTAGGCAGGATCAAAAGAATCAGGTTGTAGAGTCTGGAATAACTCAACTAAGAACTTAGAAGCACATAATAATAACTTGAATAATTGTGGATCCTCAAATTCAATCAGATTTGACTCACCCAATTGACTACTATGAAGGTGGTCATTATTAAGCAAATGTGTCGATTCTAATTCCCTAAAGTAATTAGGCTTAGTCTCAAAACTTAATAACTGACACATTTGAAATTCATACGTTCCCACATATGGAAGAAAATATTTTGGTGGGAAAACAAAGTCAATCTTGGTATTAACGCCGAGGTAAACCACATCGACTAGAGAATGGGTTTCTAACAACTGAACTTTTTTCCGGACATCACCAGGCTCAGGGAATATAGTTTGAAGATGATCTTGTAAAATGGTAGAGGTGCATATGTCAAGTCCCAAGTTAGGGACTTTAAGTATGGATACTTGACAATCACAAAAATCATCGGTACCCCCAAACTTAGGGTGGACATTACTCTCATATGGACTAAAAACTATTGGTTGGATTGTAGAGTCCTTAATGTCAGAACTACACTCAGCTTCCTCTATAAAAGGAAATAAGGTGGACTTATAAACTGGTAGAAGTTCAGACTCAGTTTTCCATATATTATAAGTGTCCATCAAAGGTGCAGAATCTAATAAAGCATTCACCTCATTAATCACACTATCATCATCAATGTCAAATCTAAAGTGGGCTAGGCATTTTTCTAATGGATCTTCTAACAAAGTGTTTGGTAATGACTCCTGAACTAATTTTCATATCATGTTAACCTCTTCAATGCACGTGTCATCTAGTTCAGGTGGTTGGTTACTAATATTGAAAATATTCAGCTCAATAGTCATATTACCAAAAGATAAGTTCATAATACCATTTCGACATTTAATGATCGCATTAGATGTAGCTAAAAACGGGCGAACTAATATCACAGGTATCTGATTCTCTGGGTCAGGGACAGGTTGGGTAACAAGGATAACAAAATCTACTGGATAAATAAACTTATCGACCTTTATAAGAACATCCTCTATGACACCACGAGGAATTTTCACAGACCTATCAGCTAATTGCAGTGTTATCTGAGTAGGTTTCAAATCACCAAGTCTTAGATGGAGGTACACATAGAACGGAAGTAAGTTCACACTGGCTCCTAAGTCAAGTAAGGCTTTCTCAACATGGTAGTTACCTATTGTGCAAGAAATGGTTGGGGAACCTGGGTCTTTGTACTTAGGAGTTGTATTGTTCTGGATAATTGAGCTTTCGTTTTCGTGTACATATATCCTTAAGGAACTTGGCATAAGCAGGAATCTGCCTAATTGCATCTAATAATGGAAGGTTGATCGTGACTTGCGTAAAAACCTCAACTATGTCGTTAAAGTTGGATTACCTCTTGTTGGTGCTAACAATTGTGGGAACGGGGCTCTAGGAACAAAATCCGTCTTATGAGGGACTACCTCGGGATCTTTAGAGACTTCATCAGTCTCTTCAGCTACTGGATCAGTCTCTTCAGCTACTGGATTAGAGGGGTGAACTACAGTATGTTCACTATCAGGCATAGTTACCTTGTTGTCTACTACTTTACCGTTCCTAAGGGTTCTAATTGCATTCACATGATTTGATGATTTCTCACCAGAAGATATTTCATGAACTCCTCTAGGACTGGGTTGGGGTTGACTAGGAAACCTACATTTTTCTCTTTCTCTCAAAGACTCAGCGATTTGACCAACTTGGGTTTCTAAATTGGAAATAGCCCGACTGTTAGCCTAAACAATCTTTTGATTTTCTTGTAAACTTTGATTGACAAATTGTTGAAAATGTTTAGTGTTATGAGTTAGTGAGGTGACAGACTCTGCTAAACTCATGACCGTCTTTTCTAATGGACTTTGAAATTGTGTTGGTCCAGAAGGATTCTTAGTATAACCAAAACCTGGGGGAACCTGAGAATTACTAGACTGAACTTGATTCTAGCCCTTAGACCAAGAAAGGTTAGGATGGTTTCTCCAACCTGGGTTTCTAAATTGGAAATAGCCCGACTGTTATCCTGAACAATCTTTTGATTTTCTTGTAAACTTTGATTGACAAATTATTGAAAATGTTTAGTGTTATGAGTTAGTGAGGTGATAGACTCTGTTAAACTCATGACCGTCTTTTCTAATGGACTTTGAAATTGTGTTGGTCCAGAAGGATTCTTAGTATAACTAAAACCTGGGGGAACCTGAGAATTACTAGACTGATCTTGATTCTGCCCTTAGACCAAGAAAGGTTAGGATGGTTTCTCCAACCAGGGTTATAGGTTTCTGAATAAGGGTCAAACTTCTGATGATTATCAAATCTAGTGTTATTATAAAGAGCATAGGCTTGCTCTTCAACAGTCTGTCCTTCCCAAAAAGATTTGGGTTCACTTCCACAACTAGAATGACTCAGTTCTAAAGCTTCTAACCTTTTCGATATAGCTGTTATTTTGGCATCTGATTCAAAAGATCCTTCTACCCTATTGACATTTAATCTACTTAAAAGAATTGTTTTCTGGGGATCCCTACTATTTTCCCACTGTTGGGTTTTCTCGGCGATTTCATTCAAAAATGTCATCGCACCATCGACAGTTTTATTTTCTAACTCACTTGTGCATAAAGACTCAACCATGGTTGTTGTCGAATAATCTAAACCTTCGTAGAGGATTTGAACTAGCCTTACTTTTTCTAAACCATGATGAGGACATTGTGATAATAAGTCATTGAACCTTTCCAAATACCTATATAAAGATTCTCCCTCTTGTTGAGCAAATGTGCAAATTTGCTGCCTAATAGATGATGTTTTGTGCCTAGGGAAAAACTTCTGTAAAAAGGAAGATGTAAGTTATTCATAAGTTTCAATTGACTTGGAAGTCAAACTATATAGCCAAGATTTGGCTTTGTCTCACAGTCTAAATTCCAATGATTCATAATCTAGGTCCTTAATCCTGATGGTACTACATATTTCCTCAAAATCCCTAACATGGAAATAGGGGTTTTCATTTTCTTTCCCTAAGAAGATTGGGAGCATCTGTATGGTCCCAGGTTTCAACTCATAGTTTGCTTTGGTTTCATCTAACTTGATACATGATGGACGAGAAGTCCTAGTCGGGTTCAACAAAGCTTTTAAAGTTTCCATTGCTGGCACTATCAAAGGACTAGTAGTAACTTCTTCACAAGTGTCAAGTTCTCAAAATTAAAATTTTAGAAAACAGGGTCCTCAAAAGAAGAGTCTTCGAGGTCCTCGTTTCCAGGGACAAAACTACTAAGTTTCTCACTAATCAAACGACCTAGAGTGTCTCTTTTCCAAGCCGGCTCAGTGATGACTTCAAGCGGTCTTGGCATTCACTAAAAAAAACTAAAAAAATAAATTCTAATTGGAAGGGAATTCTAAACAATCACAAGCAAGGCTGACTCAACCAAATCAAACCTATTAAATCTAACAAACAAAAAGCATGATGGCTCCACTTAGATTGTTTCTAGACCATCTTCTATTCTTTCGAAAAGCAACTAGTTACAGTTTTAACAAACCTTTTAGAACGATCCGAATTAGATTAAGTCGAGGAGAAACAGGATAAGGTCTAAGGAGCTTTGATAACCCTGTCTCTTTGGCACTTTTCCCTGGGTTACAAGCCGGCTCTAATCAACTTAAAATAATCTTCTTGAACCTTGAGTTAGGCTAATAAAGTAACCAATACAGTCCTTTTGAACGAGTTTCTTATAAGCTCGTTACCCTATCGGTCTCTTTCTAGTCAAAATTTTAAGGTTTAGGTTCGCGGTTGGTAACGTGTTCCTAAAGCGGGAAAGAAAGAAACGGTGATGAAATCCAAGTCCTTATCTTGTATCGAAAGTTCTTGCCCTTTACTAGAAAAGTAATTTCGTATTCAGTTCCTCAACATATATACATACGAAGGAATACAGTAAACCCACTTGTAGGGGATTCGTGGGTTGATCGAGTCTTACCTCCCATATCATACGGGCTATGAACCGTTGAAGTCGACTCGGGCCACCAACTCATGTGTCAGTGTACGAACCCGAGGGGCCGAGACAATATAGTAATTGTCGTCCTTCCCTGTTACAGTTTATATTTAAATTACCCTTCCTTAGGGTTTAAAAAAAAAATAATAATAATAAGGTCCAAAGTCCCAAAATAAAGTCCAAAAAGTGTCCAAAAATAAAAGAAAAATTACAGAAATAATAAAAAAAAATCCTAATACAATTTTATAAACAAATAAAATCTAATTAAAAATAAAATTCTTTGTCTTCTTTTCCGTTCTTTAATCTTTAACTTTAACTCCAAGTCTTTCATCACCAAAGTCTTTGTCTCTATTTCCTTTCAATCCAAAATCCAAAACATGTAGCAAAAAGAGAAATACCCAAAGAAACGTAAAATAGAACAAAGTAAAAATAAAAATCTAATTGAACAAACTAACCTAAAAGAATAAACAAATCTAAAAACAAGTCCGCGTCGACGGCGTCAAAAATTGATATGATTTTAATATAGTGGTAAAAAGGGTTTGATGCTCAGACTTGTGAAGATTCAATTTTTAAACTTAATTTTTAATAACTAAAAATAGAACAGATTAAAGTAAAGTTGATTTAAAATTGATAGGAAGAACTAAGACTAAGGATTCCACCATTCGCCAATTTTTTAAGTGGTAAAAAACTTGCAACTCATGTATTCAGTTTAATCAAAACATTGCCGAAGTTAGGTTTTTAAAATAATTGTTGTAAATCATAAGCATGAGACATCAAAAGCAGTAAACCCAGCATGACTCATCAAAAGAAAACACAACTAATTGATAAAAACCTTTTTTTTCCAATTTTAATTCAAAGCAAATAATTATAAAAGAATTACAAAAAATAAATAAAATAAAAATTACCATTTTATTATTGGAAAAATAGCTTCCTCCATCGCCCCAGTAATGGTGATTAGCTCATCATGTTGGAAACACCCTCAAAATAGGTTTTCATAGCTGAAAGTGTGTTTACAATGATAATATAGAAGTAACACAGACAATTTGATACGCTTATAAGCGTTACAGAGAATGTTTCATGTGTTGTTGGAGAGAAAAGTAAAGAGAAACGATGAAGTACGGTTCCTGACAGCTTCAGAAATTTAAGGGAATATGCAACAGAAACTGCGACTGTTCTCTGGAGCCTTATGTTCTTAATATGTTCTTCACCAGCAGACTTTTTTCTTCTTCCTGGAAACTTTTCCGGCTGCTCTGGCTTTCTTGTTTATGATATTATTTTCTATTTATAGGATTAGTGAACCCTAATAACTCTTCTTAACCGATTAGAACACAAAGAACACTCCAAATCCAACTCCAAATCTTTGTTAATCCAAATCCGAGAGTAACTTTCTTTTCCGGCTTGTCTTGGCTTTTCCAGCGAGGGCGTGAATCGCTCAAACTTGACGTGTTATGACCTATCTTGATTGTCTCTTCAGTTTGAGATATCAAAGACACACTTTTATCCCATAAATCTCGGTTCAAAACTACACAGCAAACTTTTCACGTAAAGCATTTCTCTTCCCGCCAAATTTGTGAATTTGATTTTAAAGAAGAGTGCCCCCAATCTAACTGGTGGGTGCCTTAACACTTTTTCTGGGTGCCTTTAGTAATTTTTTGGGTGCCTTTAACAATTTTTTGAGCCGATTTTTCCACAATTATTTATTTCTCAAAAATTCCTACAAAGACATAAAAACTCATAAATAGTACAAAATCAAACACTATCAAAATAGATAATCGAGCACAATTTAGACACCAAAATATGTCTATCAGTACTGCTTATATTCAGTAGAGAACATAAGCCAATGAGATAGATAAGTTGTCAATGGCTTCCTGCTGAGAGAAGCTAAAAGGTTATGATTCTCGAGCGCGACTCTCTCATACGAATCAATGGAAAAACAGAGGAATGGCTTTGGTCACAGGGTTGTTAGTCTAATGTGACAGAATTGTCACATTGTGCTGCTATGCATTACTTGAATGTGATGTCTTCAAGAAAAATGAATTTTTTTTTGTCGACCCTAAAACCACTCATATTATAACCCATGTGTTGGGTACCTAAAATGTTGTTGATATACAAAAACCTAATGTGTTTTAATTTTGGCTAGTCTTTTTCTTTTTCTTTTCTTTCTAGTTGAACTTAATTTGTTGTTAATATACAAAGAACAAACATAAGTTCAGCTAAATCGATTCTTTTTCCTGGTTAATTTATTTTTTAAGTGTTGACTCTTCATTCAAAGTAAAGATACAACTTTTTGGCCTTGGTATCAAGTAAAAGGAATATTAAGTACATGACCTTCTTTTACATAGAATTGGGTATCTTTAATTATCAAACTTTATTTTCAGTTTTTGACTTTTCTTAGTTGTGTTATAACCTAATGCAATAATAGTAGTAGATGCGTATAAAAATTGTATTTTAAATATAATGATTATAAAGTTTGTTACTAACGAGGTCATCAACATCTTGAGTCACGAACATAAGTTCGGAGATTTTGATAATTTTATTTAAGGATTATTATTTTGGTGGATTCGTTATAATGATATTTTCTGGATGATACCTACAATTAATTTTTGGATTAGATTTTCATTAATTTCAATAAATAACTTGGTAGATAATATAAATACTACCTTCATTTTAAGAAAAAAATTACTATCAACTTTTAAATTGACCTATTTTCCCATATAAATAAATTTACATTAATTAATAAAACACATAAAAAGCTTCCTCCATAACCAACCATTAATCTCATCACGCACTGTGCAGGAACCTGGCAAGAAATCCGGGTAAAATGGGGAAAATGAAAGAAAGTATCTGGACAAGTAAATTAAAACTAACATTATATTATTGTGTTCCCATCATTTAATGCTTTTCAATACCATCAAAAATTATTCTCAACCACTCCCGTTACTATCTACCAGAAACTACCGATGTTGATTTGACCTTTCTCTTCCTATGCCAGCTTGTTATCGATAAGGATTTGATCATCATCGGCGATGACTCCTTAAACTTCAGCAGTTCTAATCTTGGGATCATTCAGTATTGCGATCTTGTCCACCAAGTAGTCCTTAGTTTCTTTCAAATTGATTTTTACCCCTGGGTGCAAGGGAACACAATCACCACAGTACCGAGTGTTCAAAACAAGTTTCTTCCTTAATTCAAGTGTTTTCAGACTTACAATGGAGGTTAAAATCTTCTTCGAGATTGCCTTGGGCGCCTTCTTGGAAAGTGCCTGATACTTAGCAAAATCTTGATCAATTTGTGTCTTCACGTTCAACAATGAAACAACCTATCGATCTTTCATATCCTTACGTTTGGTGCCGTTAGTTGATTTCACCCTCTTTTTTATAGAGCTTAACTCCTCGAGATTTGAATCTTTCTTGAAATGGTTATGCTTCGTTCTCATTAGAGATAGAAGTAAAACCCAGAGCTCTTAGCTTTGTCTCCAAAGTCCAAATCAATTGAATCTTCAGGAATAACTTCTCCATGTCTGTCTACTAAATCTTGAAGCTTTGAATTATTGATGTAGATTGTCCTCTTATCATAATTAAAAGAGATTGCAGGATAATCATCATCTTGAATGGGCAATTCATTTTGTATGGCTAGCCTCAAACCTGCAATCATTCAAAAAAAGAAAAAAACAAGAAAAAACCATCAAATAACTTGCATATACGTCTTTTGTCTAATTTGGTTCATCAATAATTGTCTCTTAGATTGATTGAATTTTCTTAACCACAAATTTAAAAATCCGTTTTTATTTTTTGGCTTTAGGTTTAGTCAAAACACTTCCTCTATCATTATTTCAATTGAAGAATGATCCATTGCAAAACATGATCAAGAAATATGCAAGGTAAAATGTAAAGAATTGTTCAATGTTAAAACTAAGTTTGAGATTTTGTAATTGTGATCATAGATTATTTTATAAGAATCATAAAAAGATGCATCATATCATGGGAACACAACTAAGCATCTATCAAGTGAATCAATGGAGATATATTTTTATGACAAATATTTTCTTTGTAACTTTTTATGCAGCATATTGAATTTGTGTTATCAATGGTTGAAAATCTTATACAACAATAATTAAGTTTTTAATTCTATTTTTATTTATTGTTTATGCAAATCTTTATTCATTAAAAATATAACGTACGAAGTTATTTTTTTTACGATGATTTTAGTATTGCTGATTGTTCACTATAGTGCCTAAAGTTAAAGTATCCAAAGCTCTATAGGTTGTCTAAATAAAGATCTAAGTGTTTGGGACCTTCTTTAACCCCAGGATTTGATGAGCCATAATCGAGGTGCCAAATGACTATAAGAGTTTTTGGGAGTCATCAGCCTATTGCGATAAGTTTATGTTTAATGCATGGCAGTTGATATTTAGAAGAGAGTTAAATCCTGTTGAAATGATAGACCTATTGGAGTTGAAACACGATTATAGAAGTGTTTTTTTCCAACATGAAGAAGAAGACATGCTGGACGGCAGGTTTACTGTTTACACCTAGGCATCTATATGAACTAGCGTTGTTGGCGAAGCGAACTCTGTTCTTTGGTGCTTATTGGGAGATACTTTCAAGAGCTACTCCATCTTTCGAACATTGATTTAATATCTGTTATTTTCTTTATGAATAGCAAAACTAAAGCCCATAGTGGCATTTCCATATTTAAAACCCATGTAAAGTGAGATATTTGGGCCGTTTGAATGAAAGTGTTGTGTATAAAACAATGGGTCTCGCGCATTGGTTAGCCGTTTAGGCATCCGAGCATCAGAATATCAGATAGGTAGAAACATAGAAAATTGAAGAATGTATGTCCTATTTATTTTTCAGAAGTTAATACTAAGGATAAGGAAGATTTCATAATCGATTTAATGTCATAACTCTTGAGAAAAGGTTAGTCCATGAATTCTTCAATGTGCTGTTACTGACCTTTATTAGTAGTGGGATCCATGATTGAATATTTCAGAGATGGCCTTTTAATTTCCTTACTGTATATGCAAACAACTAGCTCTTATATATTAGAGTCGGTGCTGTTTCATTTCCCTTTTCAAGTATTTAGTGTTTTTGGACCTCAGTGGGGGTCATTTTCTTAAATGAAAATAAACAAAACGACGGGAAATCAATTTTTGACCTTTAAAAGGAGTTGATTTTCAATCTTGAATTGTAGTTCTAGTTGGTGGAGCTGATATTCGTAGAAATCAAAATATGCACCTTTGTAAATGGGGATACCAGTTTATTGGTGAGGGTATATAATCCAGATAAAATAAACTGAAATATGGATTTTAGTATCTTTTCTATTAAACTGGTACCCATAAAAGTAACTCATTAGCCGCCATGAAAATATGGGCGGGTTTCTAAATCAGATGATGACTATCAACGTATGTTTGACTAAGCCTGTATATACTACAAGCTAGCTTTGTTGGTCTATTGCAAAAGCAACCTATCATATTTGTACCATCAGTCTCATGTAACTTTAGGCTCCTAAAATCATATATGTGACCGCTTGCATAGCCATGCCTACCATCAATTTTGTGGTTGAAAAATATCAGGCGTGGCATTTTGCAATGCTCAATCTAAACCTTAACTGTATTGTAGTTGCATAAATGGGAGAGTTATAAGAGATTTTTCGGTTTGTCTAGTAAAGCTTTCCGAGCTACGTCGTGTATATTTCACTAGGGGTGTAAAACGTGTCGGCCATCACAGTATAGCTCATAAAATCACATGCTTAGCGTGTTGGTATGTTTAGTGTTGTATTGTGTTGTGTTGTGTCAAAAATTTAGGCGCGATATGGTGTGCCGTGCTGGACGATGTGATGTTCTCTAAGGTGTCGTGATATGCTATACCGGCACACTTGTTTTATTTTTCTCCAAAGAAAATATTTATTATATTTATATATACATATATATATATATATATCATAGGAATAAGTCAATATAACGAAAATAAAATATCAAAATGAGTTAGAATAAAGATTCTTTTCTGAAATATACATAAAATATAATGTATTGTACCGTATTGCGTAGTGTTTTAGGAATATTGTAACGTGTCTTTCTTAACTGTCGTGTTGTGCTGTGTCACATGCTTATCTGTGCCGCATGATGTGCTATGTCGATGTGCTTATTAGTATGGCATAACATAACACACTAAACTGATATATTATGTTGTGTTATATTGTGTCAGATCACGTGTTACGTTATATTGTGCTCGAATTTTAACATGTTGTAATATGCCGTAAACATGTTGGCACAATACAATTTTAACGTGTTATGTCGTAAACGTGCTAACAGATATTCCGAAGACGATGATATAGTACACCCACACGCTCGGAGTTTGGACTGAACAACTAGTAGTTCTTATATACAAGAGTTGGTGGGTTGGAAAGCGGATCCATTTTTCTTTCCAAAGAATATTGATGGATGATAGACACATTTTAGTGTGTAATTTGCACCTTAGTTTCTATTAAGTTAGTATTCGATTTTGCGATTATTACGTGTTTTTATGCTTTTGTAGGTACATTAGAAGAATAAAGTTTTGTGGAAAAATTGGCTTAAAAAGTGTTAAAGGCACCCGGGACAAGTGTTAAAGGCACCCACATTTTGGGTTGGGGGCACCCCTTTCACGTTTTAAAATCCGGTTTTGGCGGGAACCCTATTTGGTTATCGAAGTGAAGTTGCCGGTGATTTCTTTTACGTGATTTTTGGGATATTTGGTATTTCAATCTAATCCAAAAGCAAGTAGAGATCAAAACAATATCAAACACGTGAAGAAATAGAGATTGACGCCGAGAAAAGTGTTCCAAATCCGAGTTGTAGCCTGAGAAGAAAATATCACGCTGTTTGGTTGAAAAACAAGAATTTGAATTTGATTGAGACTCTTATTTGAGTCCTTATCAATTAAGGGGAGTCCCTAGGGTTATAAGAGCCTATATACCAAGAAAAGACAAGAAAATGAGGGTGGAGAATCGCCGGAAAAGTAACAGAAAACTATCTTTTCTGCTGCTGCGTATAGGGAAGAAGGAGGTGAAGAACAAACAGCTCCAGCGAACTGTCGTTCACTAACGCTGGAACTGTCGTTATATTGAGCTGCTT
>JAJJMC010003761.1:1794036-1862368 GCA_023531435.1 Papaver californicum | reverse complement strand
TATTTTCTAAAATCATTACCTTTACAAGTTCGAGAATCGAACCTTTAATTACCACTTTAAAGATTACACCAATGGACCATTTCTTTTATTTTTTTCATGGACCATTTCCTTTTTCTAAGAATTCAGTGTTTTGGGACCAGGATGGATGTCATTGTTTTTAAATAAAATTGAGTAATCAGCAGGATACATTTTGGACCTTTAGGAAGAAAATTGACACTGTACTAAAGGTCAAAAATGATTAAGCATGACTAGATTAATCAGCAGGATACATTTTTAGGGACCATATAGTTTTTGAGAGGACCGCTAAATGATTAGTTCATCCAATGTATTGATAAGAGATGTCCAAATATTAGTAAATGACTGGATTACCATTCATTTATTTAAATTAAGTTATTAATTTTATAAATAATTTATTTTATTTTTATAAATATTTATTTTATTTTATTTTATTTTTTCTATCTAATTTATTTTTATTTATTATTTTACACTCTTTTTAATTTTTTGGTTTTATTTTTTTAAAAGTTTGGTTAGTTTTTATTTTATTCCAAACCGAACTTCAATATGTTCGATCAACAAATAATATGTTCGGTTAAATTTTATTTTTTAGGTTAGCCGAACTTTTGTTTACATGTTGGACTCGGAAATTCGGTCAACAAAAAAAAATGTTCGGTTGTCATACACCCAAATAACCCAAAAACAGTGTAATTTTCGGCTGAGAATAAAAAGTTAAACTCTAACCGAACTTTGTGTTCTAATTTTGCAGTAAAAAGTTTGGGTGAAAGGCTAACTATCGATCTAGCTTTGAACTTCCAGTTTTTGTTCTCAACTAAATAGTTCGGTTTCAAATTATTGAGAAACCAAAAGTTCGGCTAGCCATTTTATTTTTTCTCAGCCGAACTGTTCTTGGTGTTTTTGAGAAACAGAAAGTTCGTTTGATAAAATACTATAGTCTAGCCGAACCTTTTACTGAAACTACATTTTGAACCCTAGTTTTCATGATTTGAAGTCGAATCAACAATCAG
Organism: Papaver californicum; assembly: GCA_023531435.1. Lineage (NCBI taxonomy): Eukaryota > Viridiplantae > Streptophyta > Magnoliopsida > Ranunculales > Papaveraceae > Papaver > Papaver californicum. The sequence continues at coordinate 1,861,346 of JAJJMC010003761.1, read as the reverse complement.
AAACGCATAAAAGCCAAGGGATTTGTCGAAAATTACCTTCTAATTTTCATGTTGGCTCGTTTATTTTTAAAAAAAAAAATTAAAATTAAAATTAAATTTTGAAAATAAAATAATATACGAAAGGTCTTTTGGGCCATTAACTAAAATATATGGGTAAGGGGGACCAAGGATTACTTCATAATGACCTTATCAAAATGAGAGGAAGGGTCCCTCAAATTCTAAAGGGTCCCCAAAAAATTGTTCTAAAATTAATAGGGAATTTTAGGCTCAGACCCAAAAAATATTATTCTTATTATCAGGTCAAATTTGCATATTTTTGAAATTATGAAAAATATCTGAATAATTTTTTATGCATCATATTTTTTCAGGGGTATAATTGGTAACCAAACTAAAATATAACATATCTAAAAATCCGTGTTTTGGAATTTTACGCATTTTATCTCGTTGGAAAGTTTTTAAAGAGATTTACACAACGAATACAAACAACAATATCAAATTTAGATTTTTTTACGAAAAAATCGGAGGTGTTTTTCATTCTAGACACAAACTTCGAAAATTGGATACATAGCCATTATGCAGCCACCACAAAGGATGCATAACACATTACGCAACTACCACAAAAGATGCATAACACATTATGCAGCCATATTTTGATTTATGCATCCACTAATTTGCCTTTGCAACCACTAAAACGATGTAAATGCCTAAAAAATCATTCCAACAAAAACAAAGGATGCATAACAAATGATGCAACCACCACAAATGATGCATAATACATTGCGCAGCCATATTTTGATTCATACATCCACTAATTTGGTTATGCAACCACTGATTAAAACGGTGTATATGCCTCGAAAATAACATTCCAACAAAAAAAAAGATGCATAATGCAATATTATGCAGTCATTTTTGTAGTTGCATACAAATTATGAAGCCATTTTTTGGTTGATAACAGTGTTAAAAATAAAATGGATGTGTAAAGCAATATGCTGCCATTTTTTCGACTGCATAACAGATTATGCAGCATTTTTTATACCTGCATAACAGATTATGCATCCATTTTCTCGACTGCATAACAGGTTATGAGGGCATTTTGTAGCTGCATAACAAATTATGAAGTTGTTTTTTAGTTGATAACAGTGCTAGTAACAAAATGGATGCATAATGCAATATACTGCCATTTTTTCGACTGCATAACATATTATGCATCCTTTTTTGTAGCTGCATAACAGATTATGCAACCATTTTCTCGACTGCATAACAGATTATGCATTCATTTTTTAGCTACATAACAAATTATGCAACCATTTTTTGGTTGATAACACTGCTAAAAACAAAATGGATGCATAACACAATATACTGTCATTTTCTCGATTGCATAACAGACTATGCAGCCCATTTTGTAGTTGCATAACAGATTATGCAACCATTTTTTTGGTTGATAAGAATGCTAAAAACAAAAAAGAAGAAGAATCAAGCACATACATGTCAAAAAAGAAGCAAATTTTACAGTAAACACAAAAACAACCATATGATATCATATTTTCCATGGTAAACAAACACAACCAGTAAGACCTTCCTTGAAAACTCAACAATTCGGAGTTCAATTATGATTAGAACGCACCTCAAATTTGGGATTATTGCAACAACAACTATAATAATTTCATGTACTCACTCAATGATTCTCCTTATATAACAAAAACCCACAAATTTTGGTTTATCAACTAAAATTTATATATTTGCGGTCAGTGATAGACACATGTTTGTGTCTAAATTGTTCTCAATTTCATATTTTGTTCGTAATTAATTTTGTATTTGTTGTGTGATTTTATGTCTTTGTAGGTATTTTTAGAAAATAAACTTTTGTGGAAAAATTGGCTCGAAAAGTTGATAAAGGCACCCCTAGAAAAAATTATTAAAGGCACCCCAACTTTGGATAAGGGCACCCACTAGTTTACTAAAGGCACTCGTCCTTTTAAATTCAAATCCGAGAAAGGCGGGAAGAAGTTCTTCACGCAATAGGAGTTTGCCGAGTTAGTTTGGATCGAGATTCATGGGATTTAAACGTGTTTTCACTATACCAAATTGAAGAAACTATCAAAAGAAGTTGAAACACGTCAATCAAAAGTGTTTAAAGCCGTAAAACAAGTTGAAAAAATTGAGTTGTCACCGGAAAAGGGTTTACTCCCTGATTTGGATAAAAAAGAAATCTGAGTTGGTTTGGGATTGTTTTCTTGAGTCCTTATCGATTAGGATTGGTTGTTAGGGTTATCTGAGCCTATATAAAGCAAAGATATCGAGTAAAAAAGGGAAGAACTTCAATTAAAAAAAAAACAGGAAGAAAAAAATAAGTGTTGTTGTTGTAGGGAAGAACAGGAATAGGCGACGACTTCTTCAACTGAACAGCAACAAATATCTTTGTCTTTGTAACATTTATCTTCAGCTTCAACGGTTTCTGCAACCCATCTGCAATGGATATCTTCAGAACAGTAACTTTTATCTTCAGTGGAAGCACTTTCTTTCTGTAACAGTGGAAATAGTTGTCTGCAAAGCCATTACACCGTTGTAAACTCTCTATTTACACAATTTTCACTCTTTTTATCTTTGTAAACAATTTTTGAGACATGAATACACATCTTGAGAGTGTTTACAACATGAGGAGCTATACTACATTGTTGAGGCGAAGGAGGAAGTCATTTTTCCAATAATAAAGTGGTATATTTTTATCTTATTATTTTTTTACAATTTTTTTATGATTATTTGCTTTGATATAAATTTGAAATAATGATTTCTATCAATTAGTTGTGTTTTCTTTTGATGAGTCATGCTTAGTTTAGAGATATTGATGTCTCATACTTTTGATTTACAACTATTATTTTAAAAATCTAACTTTGGCAATATTTAGAATCAATTGAATGTATGAGTTGCAAGATAATTATTAATGCTAAATCACTTGAAAAATTGGATAATGGTGGAATCCTTAGTCTCAGTTCTTTTCATAATCTTAAATCAATTTTACTTTAATCTTCTTTATTTTTAGTATTAAAAATTAGGTTTAAAAATCAAATCTTCACAAGTCTGAGTATCGAATCCTTTACCACTATTTCTAAAACACATCAGTCAGCTCTTCTTATGTGTAAATCATCATAATTCAATATCAATTAGTTTTCTCAGTGATCCTAACAGGACTAATTGAGTCAAATTCAAAATTTAACATAACCCTATAAACAAAAGAAGAAAACCCTTAAGGAATATCAGAAACACCATAAAATAAAGATAAGGATGAAATTCTCTACGTAACTAACCAAATTGCATACTGAAGTCAACAAGAGAATCAAATTGAAACTAAAATTTTAGGTTGAAAATTAAAGAAACAAAAATCAGTAGTAATAACTTTTTAATTAGGCCGAAGATTTAAGAATTGGAGTTTCGATGAAGACGAGGGAGAGAGGGGAAATATGATTACTCACATCTAACACGATTGAAACTGAAAAAGAAATAAAAACCCTAAAAAAGATTAGGCTTTATTCAAAGTCAGATTTGATTTCTATAAAATGGGTTTGCATATATGAGATTAGGTTATTGATTTCTCACAGATTTAGGTTTTGTTTTTGGTAAGTTTAGGGGATTTTTCTACTCTTTTCAGTTGAAGGAGAAGGAGACAGAGAGGCGGAGAAGGAGAGAGACGATGAAATAAAACGAAAAAAAACATAATTTTGGAAAATATGGGTTTGTGAGAAATATTTACCAAGGAGAAGGTTGCACGGGTGAAGTTTTCCGCCCGTGGGTTTATGAGTGAAAAAAGTTGGAAACATGGGCCTGACTGTAGATTCCACAAATCAATAATCAAGTCTGCGCCAGGCTACGGTAATCTCTATGCATCACTATCAATTTTCTAGTGGAAACAAATTAGACTTACTCTTACGGTGAGTCAAGATTCAAGATTCAACGCAAAAAGTGTTGCCTAAAGTTATGTTTCCATATTTCCTTCAAGGAGTTGCTTGAACGCAATCTTGAATCAACTTTGTAGCGTCAAACCATTTGGCGCAAGAAATTTGAGCCAGAAATTCAAATCTAATGGTTATGCTATTTGCACTCAACCATTGGACGCTTCTATTATTAACCATCAATTTTTTAAAAAATATTAAAATTTAACGGCTCCAATTTTCTGCGCTAAATCATTTGGCGTTTTCTTGATTCAACTTTGAATCACGATAGCGTTTAGACCTTGAATCACGGTGACGTGTCCAACTATGAATCTTGAATTGAAGGATGATAAGAGTAAGCCTTAGGCATGGCATTTGTGATGCATCATCGAAACATTATTGGTATTGTAGTTGCCATGTGTGAGATTTAAAAGAGTTATTATTTTGTATGTCTCTGCTTCTCTGGGCTCTAGTAAAGCTTTCCGAGCTACGTATTGTGCCTTTGACTGCTGACTGTTGCCAACCAACCCGTCTCCACATGTTCACATGCCAAGCTAGTTAGATGCGGACGTATGGATGAGGCATGATGATATGATAAAATAAATTGGATTTATTTTCCACTAGATTAGTTATTGGATTTAAGCATCAGAAAAGCCATATCTTCGAAAAACTTCAAGAACGAATTTCCAACTAACAGTATCAAAAGCCTGAGAAATCTCAAGTTTTATCCCAACATTCCTCTTAACTCCTAATTCATTCACCATCTCAGAGGCAAGGCAAATATTCTCATGTATGTTTCTACCTTTCATCAAAGCCACCTGCTCTTCAGAAACTAACTTCTCTATAACTCTACCAAGCCTAGTAGCTAGGATTTTAGTAAAGATCTTCAAGAAAAAAAAAGCTAGTGATTCAGATTCATCTACCCCTTCGACCCTACTTGGACTCGAGGCTGGAAAAAGACAGATAGAAAGAATTGGTTGGATAGAAACGCTGTTAGAGGCTATGAAGTCGAAGTCTTTCTGTCATAGTTCTCGCATTGACAGGTCTAGAATTAGGAGTAGCTATTTCACAATTTTATGTTTCTACGATCTTGAATGATGCTATATATCTATATCAAGTATCTAATTTCATAATCGGCCAAGCACATTGATCTGTTTCTTTCCAAGTCAATAAACCTATGAATTTGCCAATTACGAGTTAGGCGCTTTAACCATTCAGGCATGGATGCTTAACAGGGATCATCGTACATTATGAATAACCAATCCAATTGAAATGAAATCTTTAGGAAGAATCAATGAAACAGAAATCAATGAAACAACATCGATTCAAATCCTGGATATTCAGAAAATAATACTTGCCTAACCATCTCATCTAAATTCATTTTTCCAACCCGAATAATTCTCACATGAATATTTTAATTTTTTTGTGATGTAAATTTGACAAAAGGATTAGACGCCTTCGTGGTTGAGGAATTCCTTCCTCATTATTGATGACAAATCGAAGGACTATCCACATACATACTTATCTGCAACATTCATTGAAGAGCGATTCATTTGTTATACTAGGCTGGTTACAACTTATAAGTTGTCGGTGTTTAGTACTAGCTAGTAGTAAAGTTAAACAATCTATACTTGAAAAGTTTTGGAATATCCTCCAGCATCCAGACGTTCCAAGTTTTCAACTTTTTGTTCGAACTCGAATTAGGAAGATTTTCAAATGTTTTTAAGACAAAAACAATGATGAGACAATAATGAATGAATAGTTAGAGCTCAACTTAGTTAAGGTAGGGAGAAAACTAAGAATGTATTAATTAACTAATCAATAATTAAGCAGTCATTAATCATTAATTAAGTTCTTAATTATTGTTAATTAGTAGGCCGATTATTCTCGGATTAGTATGGATAGAAGGGTTAGTCAGTTTAGTTAGGCGTGACAAACAAGTACGTATGACCAACACGCGCAAAATTGGTATTTTAAGAGAGAATGTTGGGGGTCCCGGTTCCAGTTCCACCCATTGCCCAACTGTGATCATTAATAAATTTGACAACCAGAACAAATAAATACATGAAAAATAGCAACTTTTTGTATTATAAGAACACAAGAAATCGACCGAGTCTTTTTGAGAGTTGTAGTTGTTCAAGTGTTCAATACTTTATACACATAGAAAAAAACAAAAAATCAGCTGCAAAAATTGAGTTCTCCAAAGACGACCAATCAAAAAAAAAAAAGAAAGTCGCCCGCACCTTCTCTTTGACTGTACGTATCAAGGAAATCGTCGTGTAAGTGCGAGCAATTCAAGTAGTGGGGATAGAAAGAAATGGTAGCACATTTCAGTCAGTTTTATATTATTACAAGAGGGATAAAGGAGAAGAAATGATGAAATATTTGAAGATCCATACATATAGTTAAGTTTGCCTTCAAAGACACGGGAAAATAACAGATTTTTCTAATCAGCTGCTTAATATACCACCCAACTAAGACATGATGATCATAATTTCATGAATTTCTTTCTCTTTCATTATTAAGGATATTCAACCACCGGAGTCAGTGGTATAGGGAGACAGAGAGAGTGATTTGGTTTCAATCATATTCATATTGAAGGAGATAGCAAGACCAAGTTATTACTTGTTCAATTATTTCAGAGATCATTAAAAGGGTTTATCAAGAAACTAGTTCAGTTAGCTGTGGGAATGGTGGGTTAACTTTTGAGTTGTGTATCTTGGCCGGCGTATCGGAACCTTTGTCTGTTCTATTACTTCGTCAATTAATGGCCGCAGTTCAGCTGCTGATCTTCCTGTTATTCTGTTCTACACCAGCACTTCTAGTTAATTCACTTACAGATGGCGGAGATGGTAAAGTAGACTCACCTATTAAACCTTAACGCCTTTTGTTTTTTCAAATATTTGTTCTCTTTCGTATATGTTGAATTCATCAATTACGAGGTCCTTCTACATTCAAATATATGTTCCTGCCTAAGAGATAGATACTATTGTTAGAATCATCCTACACATTACTAACAGCAACAAGGCATGATTTAATAACTGCATTAAAAAAATTCAGTTTCAGACGTGAAGCTGTTTAACATATATCATTAGCTCAGGCAACTATTAGTTTCATTGAGATCTGAGATGTTTTGCTTTGAATAGTTTTTAAAAGAAAAATTATGAGCTCAGGCAGCTATTCTCCCAAGTAACAATAGGTATTGACCAGATAATAACACACAGCAATCCTGTATATAGTAGCGCAGAACAGAATTTATCATTATTGCCTATATAATATCGATTGTATTTCGTTTAACATTAGAGAGACGAAATTGAATGCAAAAACAATTTTACCCGATGAATAGGATACAAACTTGAGCGTTTCAGGCCAAAGCTCTTCTTTGTGCCCCTACAATCAATTGTGTGCTTTTGCATGTTGGTTTGTATTTTGACAGTTCTCTCGCAGCTTTTTCAATCTTCCCCATGTATAATTCCAGAAGCATAAAATAATGTAATTTGGAGATTGTGACTATCGAAGTTGTAAATTCAATCAACGTTTTAGGGTATTAATCTGAGTAGCAAATGAACTGTATAAAATATAAAGCATCCAAGAACAAATAGTTCAAAAAATAATTTTTATTAAACTTCACTCTGACCACTTGCATCTCCTCGAGTCGCCAGTAGATAATTGCTTTGGTGGTGGATATCATGCCATTCTGCTAAATAAATACGAAAACAAGTTAGTTCACAAGTCATGCAAAGGCGGTTATACCTTTCAACTTTAAAGGTTCAAAGAAGCAACAAGAAAAAATAGTTTACATAGAAGGGATCCCTACATAGAAAGAAGAACTAAACTGAAAATGTGTTGGACTGCAGTTGCAGTGCTCCAATATTTAAAGGGTAATTGGGAGAACTCACCACCAAATTGGGACTCAAATGATCCTTGTGGTAATCAGTGGGATGGCGTTGGCTGCACCGGTTCAAGGGTTACTTCACTGTGAGATTCCTTAATTTTTTTCAGTCTCAGTGTCAGCATAAACTGGTCTTTTGTTTTTAGTCCTCTTCTTATAACTTAATAATCCTCTTGTCTTTGTTTTATTAATGATCTTTCAGGGGATTATCCAGCATGAACCTCAAAGGTACATTGGGTGGTGACATTGGAGGACTCTCTGAACTGAGATCATTGTGAGTTTGAGTTTCCTTTCTTAATTCTTAATTGACAGTGGAGTTTGGAACAGAAGTAGTAAGATACCAAGGGGCACTGCCCCAATAGAGATGATTGTGGAACCTGAAATACGAGTTGTCCTATTAAGAAAATGAGATTATGTATGTTTATATTCAAAAGCAGATAAGAATCCTAACTTACTCATGCCAATACTGACTGTTGCAGGGACTTATCGTTTAACGATGGCCTGACAGGTTCTCTTACAGCACGGATAGGAGATCTGCAAAAGCTCAACATTCTGTAAGATTTGAAAAGCTAGATATTGACGACTACTGTATATCCTTTTTCTGATTTGGTAACTAGTAGTCTTGCACTGATTGGATTTCTGTATAATAAATAATCTTACAGGATCCTAGCTGGCTGTAGCTTCACCGGTAGCGTACCAAAAGAAATAGGCAATCTAGCACAACTTACCTTCTTGTAAGACCTTCGAAAAGATGAGCCTTTTCTTCCTTAATGTTGTCAATGGGACATGGATATAAATTTGAGAATTTCCTTCTTTTCAGGGCATTGAATTCAAACAACTTCAGCGGGAAGATACCTCCTAGCTTGGGTAAACTCACTGAACTTTACTGGTTGGATCTGTCAGATAATCAGATCGAAGGAACTCTCCCGGTCTCAACAGATGGTCAACCAGGCTTGGATCTTCTCCTGAAGGCAAAGCACTTGTGAGTATTGAATTTCTAAAAGCACTTCCAAAGAAAAATAGAAGAATCAAAAAAATCCTGCCTCATTTAAAAAAATTTATTGACGTTATAAGCAACCGCTGGATTTGCAGTCATTTCAACAAAAACAAGCTATCCGGTCCCATCTCTGAACAGCTTTTCAACTCCAGTATGTTTCTGATACACATGTAAGCAATACTCACATCACCATATTATAAGCTTCTATTCTCAATTATGCTAAGTAGCTAGTGCTTCTTTGCCTGTAGATTATTAGACGGAAACCAAATAACTGGGAGTATCCCAGACTCAATTACACTGGTTCCAGATCTTGAGGTTCTGTGAGTACCCTTCCTACGACTCCTGCTTTGTATTACGTCATGTAGTTTAAACTCATTTCTCTTTCCTGTTTCTCACAACTGTATCGGTTAACATATAAAGATCTTTTTTGCAACAGTCGACTTGATAGAAATATACTAAGCGGTCCAGTGCCATCAAAGATTAATAGTCTCACAAAACTTAACGAACTGTGAGTTCCTTTTTCCTAGTATTATTACTATTAGTTCACAATTACTAGTTTGTAACTTGCTGGTGATAGACATCGGATGCTGTTTCTTTTCAGGCATCTAGCAAACAATGGTCTGACTGGCGCAGTACCTGATCTAATTGGGATGAGTTCACTCAACTATGTGTAAGAAGAGAACATGCGTGATATGTGAATGACTGTCTCGACTTCATCTTAATCTCATTGATACTCCTTTTTCCATGTGAACTGACAAGTTTCCACTCTGGTATACACATCGCAGGGACTTGAGTAACAATGCTTTCGATCTATCAGTACCTCCTAAGTGGTTCTCTACAATTGAATCTCTTACCACTTTGTGAGTTTTCAATACCCATTTAGAGTGTGAAAAAGTCTACGACGGTTTCCTTAAAACTATTAACAATCTAAAAAAAGTATCTTCTGCTGGATGATCAGAGTAATGGAAAATGGAAATCTTCAGGGTTCTTTGCCAGAAGAGCTATTCAGCTTTCCGCAGTTGCAGCAAGTGTGAGTTTTGAGATTTTTGATGAATAAGATGATATATCAGGTTTGAAGAAATTTCTCAGACCAAGGAATAATATTAACCTTTTGTATACCTGTCAACCTGTGACAGGAAGCTGAAGGAAAATCTGCTTAATGGCACTCTAAAAATGGGTAACAGCATCAGCAAACAACTACAACTCGTTGATTTGCAGAACAATAAGATAGCCTCTATAGAAGTAGGCTCTGGATACACAAACGCTCTAATGTGAGAGTTCGACTTTGAAGCCAGTTCTTACATGCATGTACAACTTGGTCCATATAAGAAAGTTCTTTATAGGCGTTGTTTCCCTGAACAATTTTCTTCTTACCAATTAATCTAATGCAGACTTGTGGACAATCCAGTATGCAATGGTGGTCTTTCGAGTACAAGTTATTGCCAGCTTCAGCAACAGATGAAAACACCCTACAGCACCGATCTGGCTAAAAATTGTAAACGCTGTCCTACTGATCAAAGGTTCAGCCCTGCAAGTTGCAATTGTGTCGTTCCATATGAAGGGAATTTGTATTTCAGAGCACCATCCTTTAGTGATGTGACAAATGTATCTTTGTTCCACGAACTGGAAAGTGATCTGTGGTTGAAACTTGGCCTAAAACCTGGTAGTGTTTCCCTCGCCAATCCACACTTCAATTCAGATGACTACCTTGAGGTTGAATTGGCTCTTTATCCAGTTTCTGGCAAATCTTTTAGTAGACCCGATATTCAGAGATTCGGGTTCTACCTCACCAACCAAACATTTAAGCCTCCTCATGAGTTTGGGCCATACTATTTCATTGCGCTCCCTTATACATCATTCCAAGGTACCAATAACATCTTTACCAATGAACAGAATTAGAGTTATCCCTTATCCTGATAGAGCATTGACAGAACAGAGAACCAATAAAATGTTTCAGGTACAGGAGGGACTAAATTAGGCATTGGAGCGATTGTCGGAATAGCAGTTGGCAGTTGTATTCTGCTCCTTGCACTTGCTGGAGTGGCAATCTATGCCATCCAGCAAAAGAAGCGTGCGGAACAAGCAATTGAATTAAGTAAACCATTCGGTAATGTGTAACAACTAGCAGCACCTGTTTGACAAACCTGCTACTATCATTTCAAGAATCCAAATATTCTTTAAGGTGAACCTTCTCGGTTAGTAACTCATTCATACTATCTTCTCTACTTAACAGCATCCTGGGCTCCAAGTGGTAAAGATAGTGGTGGTGCCCCGATATTAAAAGGAGCCAGATGGTTTTCATATGACGAATTAAAAAAATGTACCAATAATTTCTCGGACACCAATGAAATTGGATCAGGCGGATACGGGAAGGTGAAAATCCCATTTCTTCGAGTTTCATGTGCGGCAACTGTTAAAATATCTGAACAATCAATACTGAGTGCATTTCTTTTTGTTACAGGTTTATAGAGGTATACTCACTGGCCAAGAGATTGCAATCAAAAGAGCTCAGCAGGGATCCATGCAGGGGGCGCATGAGTTCAAAACTGAAATTGAGTTGCTTTCAAGGGTTCATCACAAGAACCTTGTTGGCCTAGTGGGATTTTGTTTTGAGCAGGGAGAACAGATGCTGGTCTATGAGCTTATGCCTAATGGAACACTAAGAGAGAGTTTGTCAGGTAATTTCTTCAACCTCAACTTGTCGTTTTTCCTTTTCTTTCAGATATGCTGGGTTTGCCTACCCTTTCAAAATCTACTAAATATTATGGTGTAATTATCAATTGTAGCGAGATCAGCCATTTATTTGGATTGGAAGAGAAGACTTCGGATCGCTCTGGGCTCCGCTAGAGGACTGGCATATCTTCATGAGCTTGCTAATCCACCCATAATTCACAGAGATGTCAAGACTACCAATATCCTTCTGGATGCAAATTTAACTGCCAAAGTTGCAGATTTTGGCCTGTCAAAGCTGGTACAAGATACTGGAAAGGGGCATGTATCGACTCAGGTGAAAGGCACGTTGGTGAGTGCTACTACACCTATCAAACCTTTCTCGATTTCAATGAGTTTTTTGCAGCATGTTGTGATATAGTCATGCATAGTAGACTCAAAGTCATGCATCTCTAAATAAATATGTATAAGAAATTGTAGCTTCAAAAATATGCATAAGAAACTCAAGCGTAGTTCTATAAGTCCTTTCGTAAATATGTAATGAGATCCTAAAATTGAAGAACTAATTTTTTTGTTTCTTTATGTTTTTATGCTGCAGGGTTATTTGGATCCTGAATATTACATGACTCAACAGTTAACAGAAAAGAGTGATGTATACAGTTTTGGTGTAGTAATGCTTGAACTAATAACAGCTAGACAGCCAATAGAAAAGGGCAAGTACATTGTTCGAGAAGTAAAGATGGTAATGAACAAGACTGATGCACATCACTATGGACTATCGGAGATAATGGATCCCAGTATCAAAAATATTGGTCACCTTATAGGTTTTGCAACTTTTCTGGAATTGGCAATGAGATGTGTTGAAGAAACGGCGGCAGACCGTCCAACAATGGGTGACTGTGTAAAAGAGATTGAAAGCATTTTACAAAATGATGGGGTGGCCACAGACTCAGCTGCATCATCTGCAACAGACTTTGGAGCTTCAAAGGGAGTCCCTCGTCATCCTTACAATGAATCTCTACCAAGAAAAGAAATCAATGACAGTGAATCTTTTGAATACAGTGGTGGAATCTCAGCAACAATTGAACCCAAATAGCTACACGGTACCCTTTCATCTCCATAAACAAATTGTTTTCCCATTTCACTATTTGTTTGCCGTGTGAATCCTTATAGAAAATCATACTACAAGATCAAAATTGCACAAGCCACCAAAGTATCTTATATGTGTATTTTCATCTTCTTCTTCTCTGTATCAATATTCAAGTATCATTCCAACTAATATTCATTTGCACTCCTCGTGATGTAATTACTTTGTCAAGGAGATTTTGTTTTATTTTGATCAGTGATGGTTAAATAAAACTTCTACAAGTTTAGTGATTTATTTATTTTTGTCTATCGTTTCTATTGATATTTACACCTGAAGTCTTGAAGTAATTGCTTGTTTGCCGTTCTAAAACATTTCTGTAATATTTTAGGGTTAACATCTAGGTTGACTATGCTTATGATTTCATCCAAATTCATGTCAAGACATCAATCAAATAACAAAACTTAAATTCATAATAATAAATAAGAAAAATAACAGTTGAGCACAGTAAATGTGTAAATTGCATAGACATAGAGACTTAGAGAGAGTAATGGAAAAAAAGTAAAAACCTGTTCATCATGTATTGATCGTAATTGAGTAGGAATCTTCAATTTCTTGGATTTTCAACAACATTCGGATGAATTGAAGGAAGCAGAGGGTGGAGAATTGAAGAGAATTTTAAGTCACCTGTCACTCAACTAATACCCAGAGTGTCGCTCTCCTTCCGTTACGGTGGATAGATGAGAAATGCCTCTGTCGAACGTGTTCCGAACTCGGCTGGGAAGAAATAATTCAGGACAACTAAAAATGTTTTCTTAAAGCCAACAAGGTAAAAAATTAGAATCAGCTTCAATTTCAGACTTCACTAAAGCTCGTGAAAACAGTAGATCGTGGATGCCTTCTTCAACAGGTATCTTCTCATCTAAATCTTATTATGATTTACAAAATGGGGATGGTCAGATAAGTGTGAATGTCTTTACGAAGCTTAATTTAATCCGGAATGCTATAGCGCCTTCTAAGGTAAACTATTACTTCTCCATTGTGATAAACTATTAAATTTAAATAAAAATAATATATTTAATTATATTTTATAAAACCTTGTCAACGTCGATAAGAAGGAGGTCAGAAAAGGCGAGGAAAGGACTTCGTTGGGGGTAAAGACACATTCACTTTCTTCCTCAAGTCTCTACCCGATAAACTATAAATTTAAATAAAAATAATATATTTAATTATATTTTATAAAACCTTTAATAATAAAAAATGTATTTATATATATTAATAGGATATTATAATATTATTAGGGAGTCCTTTATATAATAAAAGTTATTAAAATAACTAAAAAATAGGGAAAAAAATATAACCTGGTGAGACGAGGGGTTTTACCTTCTGTTAGCACAAATCAAGCCTGTAGATTGTGCGGCAATTCTAAAGAAACTAACAACCACATCCTACTTCATTGCTCTTACTCGTATACAGTATGGGCGTATTTTTTAGAGTTTCCTAATGTGATGAGTGTGGTTCCTTTTTCTACGGCTGTGTGCTTAAATTCGTGGAGACGAAAGTGGGAAGACAAAAGACAAAGTTTCGTATGGAACAACTACTTATCGTATGCCATTTGGTGGTCGTTGTGGCCGGAAAAAATAGACGTTTCTTTCGTAATAAATCTCAATCTAAAAACAACACAATAATATTCGTCAAAGCACTGCTATATCAATGGGCTCTTCCTAATCAGATCTTTAAGGGTCTCTTTTTTGAGGATTTAATTTTCAAGTGGAAACAAAAAATGATATACGTAGTAATTTTTATTTTTTATTTTGGTCTTTTTCCTTTTTTGTGTGGAAGTTTCTCTTTGCTTCTCTTGTCTGTGGTTTTTTATCTAACCTCAGAGAGTTTAGCGATGTTGTTTATGTATCTTCTCGTGCCTCCTAGGCACTTAGTTATCAATTTTAAACCCATTTACTTCAAAAATAAATAAATAATAATAAATAAATAAATGAACGGTGCTCGAGCCGTTCTCTCCTGATCAATATACTGCTTGAGGCATTCTTAGGGGAGATTTTAGCTGTGAACAAGGCACATACTTAAAAATTATAGTCGCTGTTGGGATTTGGGGGGTTTCTTGTTTTCTGATTTTTTTATCTTGTTGGCGGAAAGAAAAAGTTTAGATTAAGATTCGAACTGGCTACCGCAGTAACAGAAGTACTGGGTAACTACAGATTTGATGACAAACAAAAATCTATCTATGATCCACATCCACTAAATCAAGGAGAAGTAACCATAAAGACAGTGCTGGCAATAATATAGAGGGTTTCCCTTTGCCATTTACTAAATAATAAATTAATTATTTGATACAAATTGTAAAAAGAAAGAAAAGAAAACACGAGAAAAGCATCATTTTCCAGACTGAGGGCCAACACTCAAGATGTGATTCACATCAGGAGAAGGGCAATATAAACGAAAACTAAAATGCAAAATAATATGATATCGTGCAGATAATTTGCACCAAGATGACACTTTCCGTACAATCACAATATGCTACTCTTAAAATAAAACAGTGGGAAGAGAGAATGTTGGTAGTTTTCATTGATCTTTGAAAACGCCGAACAGATCTCCGTTGATATAGTCATTATCAACCAAACTGACCAGGAAATAATTGCTTTGCACCTGCAAAATTGATAAAAGCAAAATATTAGTGTTCGCGCACATAGGAGATTACTAATTTACAATTTTTCAAAATAAATGTTCACATATATTCACAAGTATAGTTGTAGTTTATATAGAATGCAAGTGCATTTATGGGAGTGGAACCTCTAAGGCTAAGCTTATTTTGGTGTAATGATAAAAAACTGGGACAATCCCGATCAGATTCCTGGATAGGTAGAAGATACGTAAGTAGGAATAGTACTTACCAACTCCAATACAGTCCTTGAAGAGTCCCCTTCAGGGTACATACGTGCCCATCCCCTTGTCCAGATCTCAAAAGCCTCATCCTTCCACACAACAAAGCTACTAGGGTCAACAACAGTTGGTTGGATGATTTCCTTCGCTGGAAAGACTCCCCAAGTCACCGCGTTCACATCAGCAGGGGACACATTAGACAAGGTTTCTCCAGCTTTGTTCACAGCGATGTAGGTGAGAGATGGGAAGGCCTTGCATTTTTCAATCAGTGAGCTCAACCTGTCCTTGGAGCAGAAGAACTCAAGGTAGGCCTTCTGGTAAACATATCCACCGGGTCCACCCCACCCTAAAAAAATTATTCAAGAGAATGTTAAAGTTTAACTTGAGTCAGATCCTACATAAATAAAATAAGGGAAAGAAGACCCAACACAATCCTCTAATTGCTTAACTTATTCAACCACACAATGCATATGCTGGTAAATCAGGATGAATCAAATAGTAAACCCATAATCTCGAAGCATTTCAAGGTTTCTATACTACGATGAAGTGTACATGTATAGGAAAAAATTTGAGTATGTATAGGAATTTTTTTTGTTAAAGTTTAACTTGAGTCAAATCCTACATAAACAAAATAAGGAAAGAAGAGCCAACACAATTCTCTAATTGCTTAACTTAACCAACCACACAATGCACATGCTGGTACATCAGGATGAATCAATAGTAAACCCATAATCTCGAAGCATTTCATGGTTTCTATACTAAAGTGAAATATACATGTATAGGAAAAAATTTGAGCATGTAGCACACTTCGGTTAGTGACTCCTACAGGTGGGTTTCAAGTAGAGATGTGACTGTGGCACATTTGATTTGATAAAACAACAGGAATTGACTTAAAAAAAAAAGGAGTTGATCAACTTTCATGAAAAAAAGAGAACAAAACTCGGTGCGGGTAGTAAAAGAAATTTGGACTGCACAAAGACCTCCATGATAAATATAAACATCAAAATTAATTACTACAAATATATTAATTAGTACTTACCGACAGCAGGTGAATCAGATTTCACACCATTGACTGCAGGTTGGCTATTGATGGTAAGGAACCCCTTTGAATTAATGCCTCCCAACTGTTCACCTATGATTTTTGTCTCTGGCTGAAGTCCATCCAATTCTGACCAAGGACTGGTTTTAAGTTTCCCCAAGCATAGTTTTGAAAATTTCTGAAATATCAACAAGGCAAAAGTGACTAACTTATTCCCATCCAGATTTAAAGATAAAAAACACTATTGAGGATGAAGATAGATATAGACATGAGTTCTAACTTTTAAGACAGCTCACCTCATTAATGTCTTCGACGGATGTCAATGGCCCAGCCCACTCCTCCTGAAGCTTCTTGTCACGTGAACGTGGTCGCAAAAACTATAATACATGTAGAAATGAGATTTAAATTTTGCATGTGAATTCAATAAGGTAATGGAATAGACAATCAGTATTGTGACAAATGCAGAATCTTTTTCCAGCAAGTAAACTAATACTTCCTCCGTTTCAGGAAAAGAGTTACTTTCTCTTTAAATTTTTGTTCCAACAAAAGAGTTACTTTCATTTTTTAACATAACAAACTTTCAAAACTACCCTTGTTATTTTAAGAAATGTTATTATTCTCGTTATAAAGATATATGTAGTATTAAACTTTTTGTTAGGGTAAATCTGGAAATAAATTATAAAAGTTTTTCTTTCTCATCTTGCCTTAACAATTGTGCAAATAGGAAAAGTAACTCTTTTCCTGAAACGGAGGGAGTATTATCTTCTATCCTTTAATAATATGCATCAGTAACATTTAATGTTTCCCCCTTTTTGTGATTTAAAAGCACATATTGTTCAGTTGATCAACCTTCCGCCCACCCTCCCCTGCTCTCCTGTCCAACTCACCATGATGGTCTATAGACTAAACTAGTGAAGTAGGGTGGACATGCTAGTCAGTTAGCCTCATTGAAACAACTATCCAAATATGTAGCGGTTATCGTGACCCAATAACTTCAACAACTTATAGCATGGATCAGCACCCCAAAACAGGTTGGGACCACTATAAAATTAAAATGGAGAAACGGAACATGAGTAGCTCATTTACCTGATGGTCAGTCAATGCACCATAAGCGGGGCTGTGAGAATCGCCCCATCGACCTTGGGGGTATTGCTCCCATCCTCTAGTCCTTGATATATAGCTTTTTGGACGATTAGCCCTGTCAATACATTAAGGAAATATAAGATTCTCTATATTGGTTGATCAACTTGAACTACTTCCATGCCCAAAAAAGGCATATGATTAAATATCAGATTTGCAAGGATTTCGGTTACCAGAAAATTGGTCGGACATCTTCTTTAACACGGAAGACATTAGTTGGGCGCTTCCAGGGCAGTGTCCTCAAGATCTTGGATTCTTCGATTAGACCAAGATTCTATCATCCAAAATTCGTAAAGTAAGGTTAACCGAATTATGATACATAAGTCATATTTGAAGAGCCACATTAGAATATAGGAAATAACCTGTAATA
The DNA here is from genome assembly GCA_023531435.1 of Papaver californicum. Classification (NCBI taxonomy): domain Eukaryota; kingdom Viridiplantae; phylum Streptophyta; class Magnoliopsida; order Ranunculales; family Papaveraceae; genus Papaver; species Papaver californicum. The sequence goes on along the minus strand of JAJJMC010003761.1, from coordinate 1,843,330 downwards.
TAGCCAATGCTGTTTTGTCCATGTTTAGTGTATAAAGATGCAATGTTTTGATACCGCTAGCTAAGATTTTCTTGCACATTTCTGTACCAAGGTGGATTCCATAGGCTTTGACTGCTTCTTCGTTGTCTTTAATAGGTTCTAGAGCAGCCATAATCTCAGCTGGTATCTGTAGCAGTAAACACATTTACAACTTAATAGAAGTAATATAGAACATTGGATAATATGTACGAGTACACATTTCTTAACAATAAACGGAAAGGGTAAAAAGGAGGCCAGTCGGGAGCATATCAAGGTACACAGCAGCAATGAAAAGCTCAAGTAACACGTCTAAGACAAAATGTTACTAGTCAGGTCTAGTCTTCTACTTGGACTTAAAAGTAATTACAAACTTATCTGATGTTATAAATTGAAACATATTAACTAGAGATAAGTAAGGCAAATAGTTCATCAAAATATTACAGCCGCAAAATATGATAAGTATCTGCACAGAAGCTGCTTCAAGTTTCAATTTTCACTCATATTTTATATTAAGCTAGAAGAAAATATGAAATCTGGATAATACATCAATTCTTACTTTCAAGGTATTGAAGTAACTCATTTTACGAAAAAACTAATATACCATTCTGAAGCTACCGAGGTGGAAAGGAAGTTTTACTCACCCTAGTTTTGCAAAAGCCAGTCATGCGCACAAAACCCTTGTAGTTATTGATTGGCATAATTCCCGGTACAATGGGACAAGCAATTCCGATTTGTCGACAGTCATTAACAAACTTCAAGAAATTATCTGTATCATAGAAGAGTTGAGTAACAATGACTTCTGCTCCAGCATCAACCTGTAAAAGGAACAGAAGAATCACCATTATTTAACATATAACCAACCAAATATGCATGTAAAAAGAAGGCAAAGAACTTCAGTGAAGTACGGGAAGAAAAACATTATCGGAATTCGAAGTTGAACATGTCACTGACTAATGAGCACATCATCACAAGAATATTTATACCTTTTCTTTCAAATAAGCAAGATCCTTCTGGTAAGCTTCAGGAGATGCCACACCATCCTCTCCAATCACTTCCGGATGTGCCTCTGCAAAGTCAGACATTAAAGAATGAAAAAACTATAATCATAAATCCCCACAAAAGCAATTTCAAAACAATGCTACATTTTTCTCCTTTCCTTTCATATTTCCTGACAAATCGGAACCTACAAAGAAACATACTGTAATTTAGAGAGTTTTGAGCAGACCTGGGTAACCAGCAACAGTAATTCCAAAAAAATCACCATAATTCTTTTTAATATGCCTCACCTGAACATAACAAACAAAAATTCAATTTTACCGAATTGAATATTTTACATGTTATTCTCAAATTTAATTAACCAATTCAGAAGAATGTATTTATACCAGATCGAGAGCACAAGCAAATCCACCTTCAACAGCAACAAATTTATCTTCACCATGAGGAGGATCTCCTCTTAAAGCCAAAACATTCTGAATTCCATTACCCTTAATTGAATTCAAAGCTTGATCAATGCTCTCCACTGGCATATTTGTACATGTTAAATGCATCATTGTTTCAACACAGATCTGCAAGTAACAAATTCATAACATAAGTAATTCACGATAACAGATCCAATCAAAATCAAAACAAACACATTAAAGAAATATAACAAGAAGAAAAATGTCTGACCTGGTTTTGCATACGATTGGCAATGTCGAGAGTGAGATCAGCAGTAGAGCCACCAGCACCCCATGTAATATCACAAAAGGAAGGATTATGAGAAACCATACGATCCATACGTTCGAAAAGATTCTCAACTCCATCATCAGTTTTTGGTGGGAAAAACTCGAATGAGAAAACTACTTTGTCATTTAAAGCAGCTTCTTGGATCTTCTGAATTACCTTCATTTTCACTTTCTATTTAATTCTTCTTCTGCAACTAAGATCCAGAAGAGAAATGGTGTATCAATGGAGAAAAACAAAAAGAAGAAGAAGATAACGAGCTCGTTATCACTCTCTATATTTTCCTCTTTATATACGAAACGAAAAAGTTTAGAGAAAATAAAAAAATTACTTGAAAATATTGTGAGATCTGATGGGCTGCCCCCAACAACCCTAAAACAATTCCTACACCATTGGATCGTGATATGAAATCGCAATCACTCACCAACTATTTCGAGCACTATCGAAAACCTACCACCAACAACAAATTACTAAACAAATGTGGTTTGTATGACTACCACGGACACTACTGTCACTACATGCGGGCTCAATTTTGCGCTGCTTTGGCAGATCCTAATCTAAAGTTCAGAAATCAATCCCTCCTTTTCTCTTGTTGAGTAACAAATCGGAGAAATTTGGCGATCCTAAAGGAATAGTATCATGTGGTAACTATTCCACCGACTACAAACTTACACAACGGTTTCCCGTTTGCGTTGGCTCAGATTTTAGGTGGAACCATGTTACCAGTGCAATGACTACGAGGGGTAAATTTTAAAGGTGGCGTTTTTTTTAACAGGAGCACGAGGGACAAATGAGAAATTGTCATTTGTATTTTCTATTAATTATTTCTAACCGATTAAAAATCTAGTTATTTAATCTTGTTAATTTTTGGTTTATCCGTTTTATTTCGTACCTACCTAGGGCTGTACAGGAACCGCCCCGAAAAATCGTATCCGCCCAAACCCGATAAAATCATGGGTTTTTAAACCGAACTCTTTTACCGCAGGTTGGTATACGGTTTTAAAAATCAAAAACCCGGTTATCACGGTTCGGTTTACGGGTTTAGTACAGGAACCACCCGAACCCGCCTGTATAAACCGATTATTTTTAGCATTGATTGAGATTACTATTTTTCATCCTAGCCAACCATCTAAAGAGAAACTTAACTAACAAAAAACCCAATCTTCATTTCTCGTTCTCCTATTCAGCAGCTGTTTTGTTCTTCACTTCAAGAGTTTAAGTTCACGCGTCGTTGCTGCCTCTCCATCACCATCACCATCGATGTTCTGTTTTGTTCTAACTAAGATTTGATTTCGCCATCACCATCACTCATCAGACAAACATCCAATTAAAAGTTATAACGTATGGTAGACAATCAAGTTCATCTGTTGTTCATCTGATTTCATCAGAAATTGGGGGTTCATCTGATTTCATCGACAATCAAGTTCAACATACAAGTTAAAGCTTACAACAGACAAACAAGGTGGAGGTTCATCTGATTTCATCAGAATTTGGTTGTTTATCTTTCTTTTTTGGGAAAATTAGGGTTCATCAGAAATTGGGGGTTTATGAATACTTTTGTCTAGGAATAGTTCAATTGTTTTGACGATTTTATAAATCATATTTTGAATAAAGATGTACACAATGCCTATTTGTTTGTTTTGCCTGCATATTTTGAATAAAGATGTACACAGTGCCTATTTGTTTGACGATTTTATGAATCATATTTGTTTGTTTCTATTAATTCTAGAGTTACAGACAACTGTTTGGTTTGCTTATTTGTTTGCTTTGCCTGCATAATATGCGTTTAACTAGCTACTGGATTGTTGGTCCACCTAGGTAGCATTCGATCGCCAGCTCTACAAGAAGTGCAGCTTGTAGTTGTTCTGAATCCAGTATTTGCTATCAATCCTTTGTCATTTTTCTGGTATCAGTTATTACTTCCCGGACTTGAAACTTTTTTATACTAGATGTTTTGATCACTGCCAATTAACCATGTTTGCTGGCATTCCATTTTATTTTTTGTTATACCATAGATATATGTCACAATAAAGTTTTAAATTGTGGATTTTATGCATGATCATGTTTGTTCAGCGTGGCTTGTGCAAATCACTATCTAGGGAAGGATATAATATGTTAAGTATCATGCATATTAATATTATTGTTCTTGTTTAGATGTGCTGCTGTTTTCTGTCTGTTCAAAAAAAAAATATCTGTCAATGCTATGCGGGTTAAACTGCAAAAAAAAAACGAACCCGCCCGACCGAACTCGGGTCGGTTTGAAACCGACCCGCCTATGGACGGGTTGGTAGTTGGTTTTGATTTTCAGAACCCACCTATAGACGGGTTGGTAGTTGGTTTTGGTTCAAAACCGACCCGGCTGCCCGTTGTGCAGCCCTATACTTACCACTAAAACTTAAAATATGATCATTATAAAATAAAATAAAAAATCTTTTATCCAACTATTTTTATTAATGACTAATATGTTTTATTAGTGTTAATTAATCGTTTTAGTTGTGAAATTAATTGTTGTTAATGAATAGTCCAAACATAAGAAAATTTGATAAATTTTGATATATTTTTAAGAACATTAAATTAGAATCGGTGGATATAATGACACACGTATCCTGAATCTGGTTTGATGTTTTTCATTGACGAAGAACACGGGGATCGGCGTATACGAATGCTCATATCTACCGATATTAAAATATCACACTCTAAAATCGGTCAATAATAATATTCATATCGGCTGTTAAAAAGAACTCAAAAATTAGAATTTTTTTTGCCAGAATCGATGGATAAGGTTTTCCACGTGTGTCGATTATAAAAAACTCAAATTCAAAAGTTTTTTTTATAATTTTTTGTATCAAAAATCGATGGATATCGATGCATTTATCCAAAAAAAACTGTCAAATTTAGAATCGGTTGGTAGGTTTTTCCTTGAATGCTTACGTTATTTATTGATTTCGGATTTCGATAGCCTTCTAACTATCAAAGCTAGAGTAGCTCAGAGCGGGTATAAAATAATTTGATTGTGAATCAGAATGATTCTTCCATAGAGGCCGTTAGTTATGCCTCTAAATTTAACCATTGAAGTCCCCGAATAATCTATTAGTTACGTCTTTTTGCACGGGGGTAGTGCCCACATGCTTTACTCACAGTCACAGATACCGACTCGACATTTAAAACAGAAAAGGAAGAAATAAAACTTGTCCACAAATTTTGACGGCAGAACAATCTGGGGGCAATTATGGAATTCGCATTAATTAGTGGTACGACACTATGACTTATGAGGCCATGCATACACGTTTGTTTTGTGATTCTTACTAGTATTTGACCAGGGTGGTCTTGGCACGTTGGCTTGAAGTATAACAAGCCGAGATTCACGTGACCCTATAGTCCTTATCTAAATAGCATAGCGACAGGAAAAAAAAGAAGCCTTATATAGGGGCTTTCCATTCCAATAGAAGGGTTTTTCATGGTCGAAGACTAACCCAAATTTTGGATATGGGATATTCTATACCAATAGTAAATGTCCACATTACCCTTGTCTTGACAAAAAGTCTAATTTGTCCTTTTCAATTCATTAAAACCTAACTGTAGACATTCTTCTCCATTAATCGGTTTCTATTCCTTCTCCATTTCACCTTCCTTCTCCATTAAAATTCATCGTCTTCGATTAATCGTCGATTCGAAAATTTATAATCGCCGATCAAATGAAGAAAACCTAACTCATCAAGATGACAAACTCTACTAAAGGTATAGAAGGTAGCAGTGATTTGAATCCAAAATAATCAAACGAAGAAAACTCAACTCATCAAGAAATTGAAGAAGAAACCGGTGCTAAAGGCGATCAAACTCCCCAACCACAACCAATGGTGTATATGAGGTATGATTCTACAAGAACCCATGCTATTTTTCTCAATTTTATGATTGTAATGTGTTAGAACGATTGATTTCAAGCCCAAAAAATAGGTTTCCAGAAACATTTACGGTTGGGCTCGATTGGAATCCCAACCGTAAATATATGTTCTCAAGAACTTACGGTCGTAACTGGTTTCTTTTAAAGTTTACGTTCAGGTTATTTAAATACCCAACCGTAAATCAGAAGGAAGGAGATAAAGATGATATTTTACGGTTGGGTTCGATTCTGAACCCAACCATAAACTATTTTGCACTCAAAGAAAAATTTGTACTTACGGTTGGGTTCGATTTTAATCGCCAACCGTAAATTATCCTGGATAGTTCAAATTTTTGTTTTGAAGATTATTTACGGTTGGTTTCGATTGTCAATTCCCAACCGTAAATTCTCCTGGTTAGTTTTTTCTTGATGATTATTTACGGTTGGTCGGATTTTCAATTCTCAACCGTAAATTCTCCTGTGTAGTTGAACTTCTTTTTGTTGATTCTTTACGGTTGGGTTCGACATGTGTAACCCAACCGTAAAGAATTCTGAATTTTTAAATTTTTGGTTGATTGTTTGTGTTGAATTGTTTGGAAATTATCTAACTTGTATTGATTGTATGTTGTAGGAATAAGGATAGAGCAAAACCCAATTGATCACACTCCAACCTCTCGCCACGAAGTTCATTTAAGGGTAGATAATAGAGGCTTGAGAAAGAACGATAAGAAGAAGAAGAATTTTGAGGTAAGGGGTGGTAGCTCTACTCAAGAAGTACTACCTCAAGAGGAAGATAATGTTTTCCAAGACTTCGAAGATCTACCGGTTGTGAGTGGAGGTGCGATTGTGATTATAGAACCACCACAAGAGGAACAATGTGATGAAGAAGAGAAGGACGAGAACAATTTTTCGATCAAGGCAAAGGTAAAGAAATTGGTGTTGCTTCTACTCAACCTCAAGTGAAGGAAAAAAAGCCAAGGAAGAAACCATCACCGAAAGGCAAGCATATTCCCAAAGGCAATGACGTGTTGTTTCCTAAGAAACCATTAATCTAAAAACTTCTCTTGTTTTGTTAAATTTCCGTTTGTTTAACTTCAAGTTATAACTTGTTGGTACGATTTTGATTAAAAAAGATTGTTTTTATTCTTTGTAGGATCATATACAGGCCGTGAAGAAATTGGTTCGTCAAAGGGCTCAACATTGGTTGTTGGATGAAGAATGTAAATCCGTTCGTGTTCTTGTAAATGGTACAGGGTTAGCTCCCGGAATTACCAATTCTATGTTGGAATATGACAGTGTTACCTGCACAGCCTTCAGGGAACGTTATTGGCCTGAAACCGATACGTTTCATCTCCCATTCGGCAAGATGACAATAACGCCGGATGGTGTCAAGTCAATTCTTGACTTACAAGTTGAAGGAAAAGCCGTGTATGAAGATTTTGACAAAAACATGTCTTGGAGTGATCTCTGTGTCCTTGTTAAAGAAACACTTGGATGGGAGAAGACAGAAGCCGAGTTAGAGTTTAAACTGGCTGCTGGAGATAAACCGGGTGAAGTTCCGAAGAAAGGTTTAGGTATGACCAAGAAGATCTTGTTGCGTAGTCTGAAGGAGAAGTTTGGAGGAACCCTGCAATTGGAAAAGGATGGGGTCGTCATAGATGAAACTAGAGTTATGCGTACACCCAGGGCGTATCTGCTATATATGCTTGGTACCATCTTCTTCGCTGACAACTCAGGAAATAGGGCCAACACTCACTTTCTACAGTGGTTGAAGGATCTCCAGAAGACGCATGAGTATTCATGGGGAACTGCCACCCTCGCATACCTACTTACCAACCTTAGAAAAGCTTCGAGGGTTAGAGGTACTGAGATTGCCGGGAATACTGGTCTTCTTCAGGTAATTTATTGTTGGAATTTCAATGTTTAACTTCAATTATTTTTTTTACGCATTATCTTATATTAATATTTATTATCTTCATAGGCATGGGTCTATGATCACTTTCCGAGTGTGACTCCTAAGACGGACTGGAGCGGTAATTTTACTGGACCTACAGGAAAGAAATTCATATTCACCGGTACACAGTCAAAGCGTAAAGAAGTAGAGATAGCAAAGAAGAGAAGTGAAATTGATGTCTTCACCGTAGAAGATGTGGTGTTTGATCCTTATGTGAAGATTGACATAGTTGATGATGGAGTAGTATAAGATTCGTCAATTCTCGGACGTGGCAGGCTACAACGGGCCTTTGTACCATCCGTTTGGGTTCGTGATCTGCAACCCTCGTCGAACTCTCCGCCAATATGGCTATTTCCAAACCAAGGTAACAATCGAAGCATTTAAATTGTTGTGAATGGCTCCATAATCTAAGGCCCAAGCATCATGCTCAACTACATCCCAACGCCTTCGGTCGCGGTTCGGAACAACCGCCATAAACTGGAATACCAAATCCAAAGGGAGGAGGTAAATCCATCTCCGGGCACAAAAGAGGTCGTTGAAGATTACTTGGATTGGTATCGCCATTTTGGTCATCCAAATGTGATTAATATTAATCCGGAATCTATGAGAATACTTCAAAGGGGTCAAGGAAACAACAAAGGAGATGGTCTCAGTGATGTTTGGAAAAAGGCATATTTTAACTTGGTACGTAAATTACTTATGTTATTAATGTTTTTAAGATTTATTACTAAAGACTAAACCAATATTTGTTTTCATATGTGAATAGAAAAAGAAAACACTTGCATTGGCAGAGTCTATGACTCCATGCATAAGTAGAGGTGATGTGATGACGGTTGAGCAACAAAAGAACCTGCAACACAACATGAGGAAGCTTCATGAATGAAACGAAGATGAGACGGTGCGAAGCTTAAAGAGGAGTAGAGCCGATACAAGAGGTGTGAATACTAGCCAAAGAGAGCCGTAACCTAGTGATGAAGACACACATGATGAAGCCGAGGATGTGTAAGGTGGTGCTCGTACTCGTGGCGGTCGAGTTGGTGTTCGTACTGGTGGCGGTCGTGCTGGTCCTCGTACTCGTTGTAGCACGAGCAAAAAAAGAGTTCGTCATGGTGATCAACATACCCCTCCTCCTTCTCGTTAACTCTACGTTAATTCTAAAAATTGCGTCAAATTTAACTTTTTTTTTTGTGGGTGGATTATAACTTCTTGCGACAATATTCATATCTCAATTTAGTTAGAATGTATGAGAAAGTTTTTATCTTAAATTGGTCTAGCTAAATTTCATGTTTTATTTACAAAAATTTCAAGTTGGAAACCAAGCAAAGGAGAAATCAACTTAAGAAATAAAACAACTGATTATTTACGGTTGGGTCTGCAAGTCCATACCTAACCGTAAAACAACCAGAACCATATTTCCTAAAGTTAAGGTTGGTTTTTGAATCAAAACCCAACCGTAAATATTCCTGGACCCTTTTATAGTTGGGTTCGATTGACAATTGACAACCGTAAATTATCCTGGATAGTTCAAATTTTTTGTTTTGAAGATCATTTACGGTTGAGAATTGACAATTGAACCCAACCGTAAATTCCCTGGGTAGTTCAATTTTTTTTTGATGATTATTTACGGTTGGGTTCAATTGTCAATTCTCAACCGTAAATTCTCTTGTGTAGTTGAATTTGTTTTGTGTTGATTCTTTACGGTTGGGTTTTTGTTTGTTTGAATGACTCTATTTACTTTAAATCTAGTAAAATTGAATGAATAAGTTTAAAAATTCGATTTTTAAACCCAAATGTGGAGTGAAAGGAAATACCAAAAACAAGGGTCCAGAAACATTTACGGTTGGGTTGGGACTCGAAAACCCAACCGTAAAACTGTAGGGGAAAAAATGACAGGTTTACGGTTGGGAATCAAAAATCGAACCCAACCGTAACTGGCGCAACAAATACCCATGCACATAATACGTTACGGTTGGGTCCTATGCTATAACCCAACCGTAAAACCGTTACGATTGATTTTTCCTCCATGAAAATAGGTTACGGTTAGATTAGGATGAACACCTAACCGTAATTGTTAGTTACGGTTGGGTACGATGCTGAAAACCCAACCGTAAAACTGTTACGATTTGGTTTTCCGCCATGAAAGTACGGTTACGGTTTGGTTAGGATGAACACCTAATTGTAAATGTTGTCTACGGTTTGGTTCGACAAGAAAACCCAACCGTAATGTTCCCTGAATCACAAAAAAATCATATTTTTTTACGTAATTTCATCAAATTTGAGCCATAAAAAGACCAAGAGTTTAAGTTAGAGGTATACCTGACTACTCTGGTTGAGTGAATCAAAATCTAAGGTTTTTGAAAAAACTACAAAAAAAATTCTTTCATTTCTTCTACTTTTTCTTCCCACCAAACCAAAAAAAAAAATTGATTTGATTTGATTAAGTATAAGATTATTTTAGATTAATTATTATTAGCCTAATCTATTAGCTAAGTAGTTTTACTAATATTAACTAAACAGGGGTAGTTTAGCCATTATGAAAATATAATGGATAAGGGGTTTTTGAAATTCATACCTAGTGTCCCTATTTTGTCTTCACATGAGAAGCCCCTCTATTGGAATGGGAAGTCCCTATATGAGACTTAAAAAAAAAGCTTCCCAAAAACGGTGTACGATCATTCAAAGTTCAACTCTTCAGGATGCATACCGCGTTATTAGATGTCCTCTTCAGAATTCTTCTGTGGGTCTCAGAATTCTTCCCATAAACGGTGAACTCTTCAGAATTCTTCTGTGGGTCTCAGAGAATCTTAGATGTCCTCCACTTTAATGATCAGACAGCAACAAGTATGACTGGAGCGTATAGATGTCTTGCGGTCCTCCCATATCCGGATGTCCTTGTTCAGTCTTGACCGCATCCTCCCATCGTTCTCACCTCTTGTTCGGTCAATCAGATTCTTCCACGCGCTCAACCCGATAGTCAGCTGCGGGTGAGATAATCCCACTTTGACTACTTTATCAAGGTTCGTTGCATGCCTAACACCTACTTTATGGGATAGGAACATAGTGATTACTTTTTCTGTCCCACACGTCATATAGACGACACGTGTTCTTCATGCATTGATGATGTCATTCTTCAATTGTCATATGTCTTTTTATGTCAAGTCACTTCAACCGCATGTGGAGACTCTCTTCCACAGTTGATCTCGGATTTGCCTTGAGATGATAAAAAACACTTTTCGAGCTTATGATTCAGTGTATCTTATACAACTATCTTTTGTTGTACTTACTGTTGGGATGCTGACACGTGTGCGGCGAAGATTATGTATCAACATAATGAAACTGTTTAGTTCATATGATTTGGTGTCCAGTGAGCTTCACAGTTCGGAAGAGTCGAAAGACGTGGATCATGTGTAATCCACCCGATCAATTCATGATTATATTTAGTTCGAACTAATATCCAGTTTTAAAAAAAAAGAATCTATTCGTCTCACAAGTCAATCCCACAGTCAAACCCACTGCTGACGTGGCTTGACCTTGGTGGATCACATAATTTTTATATATCCTCTTTGGAAGTACACAATAATTTGCATCAAGATCGTTGATACTGTTAATGGAGTATGAAATGGATCTGCGTAACTGTCTCACCTTCTTTCATTTTGAATTGTTGAAATGGATTATTGCGAACATCCCTAAATCTACCTACATAGTCAAGAATTTACCAGCACTAAAAAATTTCCTCTCAAAAGTAAGTTAGAAACGGGGAAGATTAACTGGAAACCAGTTAACAAAATTAAATAGGATGAAATTGATGATTGTTGGGTTTTTTTACGTGGAAACCGAACATTAAGGTCTGATCTCTTAATGTTCTCGTTGTCCTGCTCTGTTGTTCATCGATTACATAAGCTATCCAATCTCCCTCAAGATTCAAATTGGTTAATATGATGAATTATTAATGATGTTCAAGAGATCTGACTTTAGCTGGTGGATTACTAATCTAGGAAAAGATTCGAACACGGTGTAATTCTCCATCAATGTAATCAATTTTGTTTTCTCTGTTACATCAGAAAACACAATTTTAATTTTCGATTTTAAACGTTTGACTTTCCTGATTCAACTCTCAGTTCTCAATTCTATACAAAATTTTTCCTATCAAATATTTATACTATAAAACACAAATCTATTCTATTAGATCTAGTGGTCAGGATATATACCCCATTAAGTAGTGGTGGCCAGGATTTACCTCTTTTTATCTCACATTCCCTATAATTTGTTTTTCATCTGACGGTCCAGATAAAACCACTAATATGTGTTTTTCCTTTTGGATGGAGATCTGCATTTTTGCCTCATAAAGGACGTTTTAGTTTGAGCCACTAAATATGTGTTTCGTAAGCATCATTTATTTTAGAGTTATTCATCCACTCAATGCGAAACCGTTTTTTTGTTGATAATAATGAAACGCCTTTAGCCCTAATTCCTTTTATAATCAAAAACTTTTCAATGTTCATCCATAGTAAAAAAAAACTTAAGCTTTTTTCTTTGGGTTTTGTTGGTTTGTTTTTTTTCTTCTGTTTCTTGCAAATTAAGATTTTGCGATTGCTAAGGGCCTGTTTGATATGATTTTTAAAAATAGATTTTTGTTTTTAAAAATAAAAACAAAAAAGACAGAAAAGGATAAAAAATATGTTTGGTGGGGGTATTTTTAGAAAATATTTTTCATCTATTTTCTATTTTTAAAAATGGAAAAACAAAAACGATAAATAATCGTTTTTCCTTTTTTTTTTCCCTCTTTCAGACTCGTCTTCGCATTTTTGTGGAGCTCATTCTTCACAGCATATTATTCCAGGTCGAAAACAACAACCACCCCCAAGTTCAAATTCTGATGCGGTGCTCTCTCTCTCTGTCTTTCTGTAAGATTCAAGTTCTGTTTTAGGGTGTGTTTTTTTAGTGTGTTTTTTTGGTGTGTGTGTGTTGATGTTATTGTTGTTGTTGCAGGCGGCTGAGAGGAGGCCGTATAGACATAAGCCAGGAACAAAAGCACTTAGAGAAATCAGGATATTTCAGAAGAGTACTGATCTTTTGTTACCTGCAGCCCCTTTTATTAGAATTGTAAGTAAGAATTTTCGAAATTCTTTTATTTTAGGTTTAAATTTTTGATTTTACTAAAATTGCTTTGTAGGTGTTTGTTTAAATGCTCGAATGAAATATTTGGTTCAGTTTGAGTAGAATCAGACCTAGAAATGTGTGTATTACCTGTTGGGTTTTACTTGGTTAGTTAGTGTTCTGTGTTTTGGCTTGTTCTTTATTTTAATTGATCTTTTTTTTATTGTACGTTTGTCTTAGGTGAAAGAGATCACTAATAATTTTAGTAAAGAAGTTTCATGTTGGCAAGCAGAAGCTTTACAAGCACTTCAGGAGGTATTTTTGTATTTTTAACTATGCAAGTTATTCATTTATGGTTAATGTGCACACTTATGTATCTTTCTGTATTGCAGTCCTCTCAAATGTGATATATAATTCTATCTTTAGTTGCTTTGAAAGGTTATAGAAGTACTTGTGAAAGTTGTAATGTAAGTAGCATCATAGAACATAAAGACAACGATTACCTAAACAATTATGTTCTAACTGTTTTGTTGAAAGTTCAAACGTCAGGACTAGTAGAGATGACTTAGATTGAGGAAACACTATGGATTATCTCAAGTCCAAGACATTGTTGCATTTTTGTTAGGGTGGTAATAAGGTTTATACCTTATTTTCTTTCTGTTGAATTTTCGGGTGTTTACATTTTTTGCTAATTGTGATTCGATTGAATCTAGTACCAATAATTTTTGGTAGCACTACTAATCTGCAACATGGGGTAGTTAGAATAAACTAATCCCTTCCATATATTATGCGTAAGGTTTTATTTATAAAACAAGAAAAGAGCACTCTGAATTACGTTATAGGAATATGCTTCTTCTGCTTCTCATTGTGTGTGACTACAACATAAATATTGACTACATGATAGTAGTTTTTCTCTGGTTGTATTAGGCTACTGTTACACTTGTGATTTCCTGCTACTTGTTGAGTTGAATTTTTCGGCATTTAGATTTATATTGATTTGCTCGGTTTGAATACCAATTGGGGTAGCACTAGTGAACAAGGGATATTTGTCTTGTATGAAACATAGAAAAGTGATATGTGCTTAAACAATGGGGCTGAAATTTGACTCGTTGGCTTATTTTCTTACGCCTTAGAGATGCATTGTTGAACCTCAGTCTTCCATTGATGCTGCTGGAAGTTTCCCAAATCCAGCTGCAAACAAGGAAGATCTGACATCTGTTTTGTAGTATCAATACTTGATGAGCTTTTCAAATATTAAATAAAAAGTAAAGTTCTTTAAGAACAACATTTTTAGGGGGCTAGAAGAAAAAATCTGCTTAGTGCACGGAAAAATTGTACCTTGCAAGATTTGTCTTGAAACCCAAAAGAGATCATGTTTCCTTGTAGATAATCTCTTGTATTTCTGGTTAAGTTGGAGATGTACACCTCTAGGTGCCACATCGTCTCTTAAAAGAAAAATATATCGCATAATGCATTTTTAAACCTGGGAGAAGGGAAATTTGCTTGTAGGAAAAATAGCAAAAGAAATGTGCTTGAAGCATAATTGATCTGTGATACCAGAGAACCTGGACTTCATCTACTCTGATTAGGTATAGTTTAATGATTAAACCTGAAGCATAATTGATATGTGATATCAGTATCTTCATAACTTGGTGTGTCCTACTTGTATGTTTGGCACTGTTTCATCGGCAGAGCAAAATTCTGTAATTCCTATTGCATAATCAGTGAAATAATATTTGTATCATTTTATGGTTTTCCAATAGATGTATGCAGTCATTAGTTTACCAAAGATGATATATCATGTGTTTCGGCTTATAACATTGTCAACTGCTTAACCTTCGATTGGCTACTCTCCTTGATGGCATATCTCCTAATACATGTCATATTAATATTGTGCGTACATAGTTAATCGTCAGTTGATCTCTAGAATCTAGATGTGATCTTTAGTTGCGTAACTCAGGGTTCATTGACTATTGCTAACTCTAAGTGGTTAGAAATCTTTGACCGACTTTCCTGTGTAAGAATTTCTTTCGCTTGAAATTTGGTAGTGGTTTAAAAGTGTATAATGGGATGTGGAAGGAGTTTTAGTTTTAGAGTCTTGGGATTCAAGATGTAAATCTAGGGACACATCCTATCAGATACTAATTGGTTCAGATAGTGAAGAAATCCTGAAAAGTTCAACACCCATCTTTACCTAAACATGTAATCATTTGTAATGGTAAATGTGACAAATTCACAGTTTTGGTGTGAGATCTGCACGATCGGATGGGTAAGTAAATTTGGCCCCCTCCCCTGAATTTTGTATCTTCTTGTCTGATATACAAGAGTTAATCTTTATGTTATGCAGCAGTTCTGTTTAAATGGTTTTTTTTTGGTCTGCTTTGATGTTATGCCTTTGTAGTTTTTGCGCTTCTTTCCCTTTGTTTTGTTGGGAAATCAGATGCAAACCCGGTTGCTTGATGGTGGTGACAAGAGGTTGGGAGTTTAGTTGAAGTTGGATCTATAAAAACATTTTATGGTTTTTAGCTTGTTAACTTTCAGTTTGGAAGTGTTTGGAGTTTCACTGCTTATATCCCTTTTCCCAGATATTGAAAAGTATTTTAGTTATTGTTTGCATAGTTTAGTCTTCACTTCTTGCTGCCTCTTACTTTTCTTTTTATTAGAAGGCCTTTGACTTTTTATCCTTGTATCCCATGTAACATGGGTACTGCTAAGTGGACATTCAGTTAGTACATATGAATTCAAGTTGTTTACAGGCAGCTATGCTCCTTTTTTTTTGCTTAAAACAAATTGTCATTTATTCTTCTGTGCTTCATACATCATATTCTCATGTCGTGTCTAACTTCATGTTTGTCATTTACAGGTTGTTGTGTTGAACATTGATTCCCCATAACAGCCTTAGCATATAGTCAGTACCTTACTATGATAAAACTTCTTCATTACTTGTAAATTGATATAAACCTACTTAAGTCCATTGGGTATTGTGTGGTTCAGTTTTGTATATGTGGATATGTATCAGACGTGTTTGGAGTCTTTGAGCAAATGAGAATTTTGGTTTCTGGTGACTACTTTCTCACACATTGTCCATCCAACATATGGTTTAGTTGGTGTGGTTGCAAATTTTATTCTTTTTGATTGATTTTTTGAGTTTGTCAGAGATGCTCAAATGAGATTTCTTGTAAGGTATAGCAACTTGAATTTGATTCTTGTGCCCATTTAAAAGATCTGCACATTAGACAATTGGATGCAATTCATGTAGCATAGCATGATGTTGGACATAGTTTGGATAAACTTACTGTGCTAATATATTTGGGTTGATACTGATTGCTGATATAGTTCGGATATACTTACGTATACTTACATATACTTACCGTGTTGAACCTGTTAGTTGGGTTTATCTTTATATGCTTAAGTTTTAGATAATATATTGTGTAGAACAAAAGATGACTTCTGCATCAAGTGGTGATAATATAGATGATGTTCGCACATTCCACAGTTTATTGTGGATTACTTTGTTGGATTAGTTCATGAAGAAGCCAAAAATGGGTTACAAACTACTACATTGGAGGAAAAAAAAGGGTAGAAATAGACAATGCTATCTTTATTAGGTTTGGTAAGAGATATATTATTCCAAAGTTGAAAGCCAAGTTCAATCGACTGTGTATACTGCATAGGGAATATGCAAGGTTGTTGAGTGATACCGGTATGGGTTGGGATCCAGCATCAAACACGGTAACCGCAAGTAATGATGCTTGAGAGCGTTACTTGAAGGTAGTCTGCATAAATGTTTTTGTTTAACTATTCATTTAGCTTAAAATATAACTGTCCTTTTAATTGCATTGTGATTCATTATTTATTTATTCATCTTTACTTTGTACATAATGCAGAAATATCCTGGTGCAAAACCCTTTCGTAAAAAGGGGTTAAACAATTACTATATGCTTGGGGAGATATTCAATAGCACTACAGCATCCAAGAGTATGTCTAATCCATCAACTCGGTCTCCTCCTGACTCGGACACCGAAAGAGACTTGGAAACATAACTTCTTGGCAAAGGCGTACATGTAGAACCCGCTAGCTCTGGAGACACGAGTCACCTTGCATTACACACATACTCAAATGTACAACAACGTGCTTTGAAACTTCCTGTTGATCTTCCACAGCGAAAGGAAACTAAATCATCAAGGTTTGATGATGCATTTGTAGCATGGACTGAAAATCTTAAAGCCAAAGATGAAGTTACAAAAATTAAGGCTGAACGTAAGAAGGATAAGGAAGTAACATCTCATGTATGTACCGAGATATCATCTATTGAAGATTGTGTCGAGATATTGGACAACATGGAAGGAGTGGACGATGATGTGTATCTCAAAGCCATTGACAAGTTCACAAATCCTGACTATCAGAGGATCTTTAAGAAAATGAAAGAAATAAGGAGATTATGTGGCTTAAGAGTTTTTAATCAGTTGTGTTTGGAATGATTTAAGACATGATTTAGAAAGGGACAGTAGACTGTGTTTGTAGGACCTAATCCAGGATTTTTTTTCTATATGGTTAGAGTTTAGTTTACGCTTGAATGTGTTGGTCAATTTGAATGATTTATACAATTCATATCATACGTTGTAACCTGTAGAGCTAAAATATTGTGTTAGGAATGAAGTGATCCCTGATCCCATATTTAAAAATTACTTCTCAGGTACCAACAATTTTTATTAAGAGTGCAATATTACGATGGAATCCAGAGATGCAAGTTCATCAAGTGATTCATCCTCAGACTCAGAAGACTCATTTATGGAAATTCTTATGGTTACGGAGTTGCATAAACGTTATATTAAGATACCAATGATGACATCGGTGCTTAGTGAGCGAGAGTTTATTTTAGAGTTGCTGAATGGACATCCAAGAAGAATGTACAACTTGATGAGAATGGATCCTTCTACATTTAGGATGTTGTGCTCAACTTTGAGGACCAATGACTTCTTACAAGATGATAAATCAGTAATTGTAGAGGAGGCCGTTGGAATGTTTTTGGCAACTGTTAATCAATCAATGCGCAATAGAGTGATTGCAGAGATGTTTCAACATTCGAGTGAGACCGTATACATGCACTTTAAGAAGGTTTTAAAAGCACTGTGTCGCCTTGGATGCCTCATAATTAAACATCCCAATATGGATGAGATACCTCCAGAGATTATAACAAATCCTAAATTTTATCCATGGTTTGTGGTATGACTCTCGTTCCCATATTACTTGTTAATTTATCTTATATGCAGTATTAAGATTTATTTTTTTGTTAAACGAAAACTGTAGGACTCAAATATCATGAGGTGTTTTACAGGATTGTGTTGGTGCTATTGATGGAACCCATATCAGCGCTTGGGCACCTGCTTTTAAACAAATTCCATTTCGAGGCAGAAAAGTTCAAATCACGCAGAACATTATGTGTGCTTGCTCGTTCGATATGTTATTCACATTTGTATATACGGGATGGGAAGGAACTGCCAATGATGCAAGAATACTCATGGATGCCATATCGAATGAAGAAAACAAATTTCCTTTGCCTAAGGAAGGTATTGAATACATATTACTATAGTTAATGTTAACTTACATTTAATACTTCAAATGTGTTTGTTGAATTGATGAAGTTATCAACTGCTAATGTGAATGTAGGAAGGTATTATGTTGTTGACTCCGCTTACACAAACATGCCTGGGTTTCTCACACCTTACCGTGGAGAGCGGTATCATTTGCGTGATTTTAGGGGAAGAAGTCGACAGTCAAAGGGTCATATGGAATTATTCAATCATAGGCACTCCTCTTTACGTAATGTTATTGAACGTTGTTTTGGAGGGTTGAAGAGTCGGTTTCCGATTTTAAAATGCATGCCAAATTATCCAATTTGAAGACAACGACTCATTCCCGTAGCATGCTGTACTTTACACAACTTCATTCGTTTGAATTCAAGGAATGATGAATTATTTATTCAATTTATGGCCGATGATCTCATAGTGGAAGATGAAGAAGGCACAAGTACTAGTCAAGAAAACACAACAATTGACATTGATGTAAGTGCGGCGAATATTGAGTTGATAAACAATGTTAGAGATGACATAGCAGGGACAATGTGGCTTTATCATCAACATCGACATCATCACCAACGCGCTTAGCTTGTACAAATATAAACTTGTTGTAATGTATGAAGTATTTGTGCAAGCTTATAACTAATTTTGAATTATTTTGAAAAAGGCTTATAACTAATTTTTGAATTATCAATTTTTACTTATAACTAATTGTTGAAAAATATGTTTTTAAAAACAGTCCTACCAAACAGTTTTTTAAAATTTATTAGAAAATGAAAATAAGAAAAAAGGGTATGTTTTAAAAACACTAGAAAATGATTTTTAAAAACTGTTTTTAAAAATCATACCAAATACACCTTTAGGGTGTGTTTGGTACCGTTTTATAAAACTGTTTTCCGTTTCATAAAACAAAGAAAACAGGAAAAGCAAAAAAACGTGTTTGGTAGTTATGATTTTCGAAAATACTTTATGTTTGTTTTTTATTTTTGAAAAAAAAAACACGAAAACAACTATTCTTTGTTTTCTTTGTTTCTTTCTTAAATGTTTTCTATCTGTTTTTAACTTATAACTAATTTTTAAAAAAATATGTTTTTGAAAACAGTTCTACCAAATAACATTTTAAAATTTATTAGAAAATGAAAACAAAAAGAATAAAATATTTTAAAAACACTAAAAAATAATTTTTATAAATAATTTTACAAATTAATACAAAACACATCTTAGGGTTTTATGTATTTTTTTTCATTGAGATCGTGAAAACAATAAAAAACAACTGAAAACAAGTTGTTGCCTGCTTGATAGTTGATACTTCACGGATTGTAAGTAATAATTGTTTTTATCGATAGTCTTTTGAAAGTTTTAATTGAACTTTGTTTAAGTATATTATAACTTTTAATCTTTTATATTATATTAATCAATAAACTGTTAGTTTTACTTTAAAATCATAGTAAAATCTTGCCTACTGAGAATTGAATGAGAGATGAATGGTTAAATGATTGCTTAATCACAGATATTACGAGAGAAATTTTTAAGAAAATTAGTGATGAGGTAATCATGGAATGCTTTCAGAAAATGAAAACCCGGAACGGACAATTATCAATTTGTTTTTGTTTTTTAGTTAGACGTGTGTTAAGTTTTCTTATTTTTGTTGGTGGATTATTAATTTTTTTTTTTATCTTTAGAAACTTTATTATCATTTCTATCATGAACAATTGAT
This sequence comes from Papaver californicum, assembly GCA_023531435.1. Classification (NCBI taxonomy): domain Eukaryota; kingdom Viridiplantae; phylum Streptophyta; class Magnoliopsida; order Ranunculales; family Papaveraceae; genus Papaver; species Papaver californicum. Next base: position 1,823,363 of record JAJJMC010003761.1, on the reverse strand, counting down.
TTTTTAATCCAATAAAGTAAAAAAAAATATTTTTTTATTATGTATGATGTAAGCCGTTATGATTTGCGTACAGAAAAGAGCAAGACTAGTCAAGGTACAATTTTTTCTATAATACACCACTCAATAAAAAATTCTGACTTCGGCACTGCATGTACGAAGCTAATAATGATAATATAAGGATCAACTGTCTTCTTTATAATGATATGCCCAATTGGTGACCATCCCATATTGATAGCATAAGCCAACTCATCAACTCTTAAATCTCTAGGATCATCTCATTTTTTAATTTTCTTAAAAATTTTGACTAACAATCTTGGATATTTTCCTTTTCCGATTCAAATAGCAGCAATACAAAGAAAATCTACATAGTTTCGACAGGGACCAGAGGTTAAGCTAATTTGATCTTGCATCATCCTTGTGAGATGAGCAATAAAATCATTGGAAGGGATATCAGACATTGTGATTTGGCTAGGAACATTTTTTTGAATGTAGAGGTTCTGATTTTTTTTAAAAGGATGCATGAAGATATATATATCTTGATAGTAACAGAGAGTTTTGTAAGTAGGGTGAGAAAAGCTTTTGGTAGTGAATGGTTTATATATTTTTCCTCTGCATGCTAATAATATCAAGAACATACGAGCATGTTTGCCAGTTGTATAAAATTTTCGATAAGACCAAAGCTGGAGAGAAAAGTTCTTTTTAACATACTAAGAAGTGACATGTGAGTGAAATCATAATTATCATTCTTAAACGCAATCCACAGCAAGAGATCTACCCAGATAATAATTATTACAGAGAATAAAAAATCCAGGGTTTTAAAATTCTTTACTCGCATCCTCAGTAACAGCATCGCGGTGATGGGTACGATTCACAACACTTCTCAGAGAAGAGATAATAACCTGAAATGGCCTACACCAAGCTATATCTCCAAACTCCCTTTCCCTGCAAAAGAAGGAAAGAAAACATATTGTGAATTTAATGTTTCCCAAAAAAAACATGATTCCCAGTTACTAGAATGAAATAAAACAAGGAAAAGAATGAACAACGCGAAACAGAAATAAATAAACACCGAGAATTAAACGAAAAAATGGAAATCAACAATAGAGATTAGAAAAGGGACAACAAGGATAGGATAGCCTAAAAGAGATTCGAGGAAAGCAAATGGGTTTGAGAGATTAAAAATTTCCCTACAAAATTAAAGTTGTGGGTGGACAGATTAATAATTCTCCATCAACCGTTTTCTTCTTTTTCTTTCAAAGAAATTTAATTCTCTTTGAATAAATCTTGTGTTGTCAAATCTATTTTGATTCTTTGGATTCATGAAAGATTTGACAACAGTTGTATTAGGATTTATTATCTAAATAAAATTTACATGGATGTATTGGATCAGGATTTTCATGGATAAAAGTAGATTATAGTTTTGTCTGAATCTAGTGGATTTATAATGTTTCTTAAAAGAATCTTGGATTCTTGTAGATATATAATTTTGGATTATAATAAACTGAAATTGGATTAATTTAGATTTATATAGATTGAAATAGATTTTTAAACACCAAATAGTTTCTCAAAATAAAAGTTATAGTACATATAAAAAACAAAAGAGCTTGGTAAAAGTTTTCATATTCCGGATCAAATGACGAAGTTTGAAGATGTAATTTAGCACAGGCAACATATGGAAATGAATGACAGAAAATACAATAATTCTAGAGGAGGAAATGAACAAGTTAATGAAGGAGAATATTATTTTTAAAAGAGAAACTCGAAACTCATGACCAACATCATCTTATAACCATGGGAGAGAATGTTATTTTTCAATGGAAAAAGATAGCATATCTTGATAAAAAAATATCCAACATATAAACTATTAAAAGAACCCATGAAACTCTCATGGTTTGAGTTAAGATTGATAGAAGATAATAATATACATATTTTTCCTACAATTAGCCATAAGAATCATTTTATATCATGGGCGCCCTATTATCCTAATAAATCTAAAATTGAACACCTAAGATATTTGTGGAATCTTAAAGAATCCTAACTGAATACTATGGATATTTACCAATTTCACATAAATCCTAATTGAATACCTAGGTGTTTTTAGGATATCTAATTATCCTCACAAATCCCAATCCAATACACCCTTGTTAATTGTTGATCTACAACAAGTTTGGGTTTAATTACCTTTTTCTTTTCTAATGGCTTGTTATTGCCTTTATGATATTATATGTTTTTATAGCAGATTTCAATATCCTTTGTGGAAATTTTTTCACTTGAAGATATATGCACAAGTATGTCATTGAAGATGCTTCAATCCGGTGTGACATAGATCCAAACATTTATGTGCAGGATCCATGGCTACTGATAATGATGGTGATTATGATGCCCGGGGCGCTTTGCTCCTTTTCAATGGAGATTCAGGATTTGAAGGCCAAAGAATCTAAATCAAAGATTCAAAAATTAAAATTGTTCAAATTGAAGTTGAAAACCATTATGAAAACATCGATATCCTCCTGGAAATATATGTATTTTGTACCTTTAACATTCTTTATTAGTTCTTCTATTTTATGAGATCATATCATTAATTGTACTTCTTACTATAATTTCTTCATCGATGTACTCAAGTTATATGTAAAACTATGTAAAACAAATTGATGAAATTTATTTTTCCTTTTAAAAAAAAATTAAAAAATCAATAGACGAAATTAGAAGAAAAGTGGAAGATTAAAAAATCTTGCCCTAAAAATCCCGAACACCAGCGAAAATAAGGAGAATAGAGATAAATAGATCATAATCAAAGAATAAAAGCTGTCATATTGAATTTAGAAGGACATAATCTAAGAAGAAAAGCTATAAGATTGATTAGATGAAAGGACTGAGCCGACTTCGGTTTTATCATCGATTAACCAAGTTTTACTCCGAGAGTTTAAGAAGAACATTTGTGTTAATTCATATGATGGTTCTACCTATTTCATGTATCAATTTATCAACATGAGTATTGCATCATTTTCCCTTCCTAAATACTAGTATTGTGAGTAGATGTAAAGACAAGCACTATAGTGAGGTATATGACTTGGCTACAACTATAATCTAGCCAAAGGCAAGTATTATGGGATATGGCCTGGCTATAATATGGTCCAAAGCTTTGGCTTGGCTAGAAGTGGGATCACATTTGATCCCAATTATAGCAAAGCCATAGAGACGGATACCACGTGTCCATAAGAAAAATACACTTTACGGATACCCAGTATCCTTCTTAGGGGTTGGAAAGATCCTTGGTATCCATCACAATTCTAACGATCCTGGGAATCCGTCTCCACAATTATATTTGTTTGACTTTTTTTTCCTTATACCTCTCTCACACCCGATCTTGGCCATCCATCACCATTAACGGCTCTATGTTCTTCACCCTCGGATCCCAACGAATATTTTTCAAAAAAATTTAGAAATTTTCTCTATATATAACAACATCTTTCTCTTCTCAAATCACACCAAATCAATTTCTTTAAACTTGATTTCCTATACAACTCAAAATTTCTTATCTTAAATTAGTTCGATGTGGTTAATAATTTAGTTCAGGTAAGTCGTGATCGTGTTTGTACTTCCCTAGGAACCGGTTGACGAATAATATGCATACTAACATTGATCGACACGTTTCCGTGTTTTATTTGATCTTACATTTATATTGTTAGTGCTCTATTTTCGTATTAATAATGTTATTTTGTTGTGTTTTTAGTTATTTTCGAAGAATAACTAATTTTTGAAAATGTGACTCGAAAAGGGTTAAAAGCACCCTGGAAAATTGATAAAGGAACTCCAACACGAATTGATAAAGGCACCCACCTCATTTGAATTCAAACAAGAATTTGCGGGAAATATATTCTCTCACATTTCAAATCTGTGATTTGGCGAAGATATTTTTGGGATTGTTATCTTTCCTATTTAGTAGAGACGTGTACACAAAATGTACACATGAAAATAAAACAGAAGCAAATCTCGAATAACATATTCTCGCGGAAAGAAAATATTCTCTCGAATCAAATTCACGTGGAACAGATTGATACTTTCCTATTTTACCGAAGTTGTTGCTATACCTTCGATATCTAGTTAGAACAACAAAGCAACATCTAGAAGAAATATCAAAGGATTTGGTCGAGCTGTTGAACATCGAGAGAAAAGGAAAAAAAATATTCCGAGAGTTAATATCTCGATATGCCGATTTGATCCTCATTAAAGAAAAGATGTTCACGAGGATTTGAAGTTGATTTGTTGTTCAATATAAATAAGAGTCGATGGAGAATCAAAGGGAAGGAGCTGGCTTCTGCCAGAGAGCCACATATGAGAGAAAAAAACCAGTCTGTGAACTCTCTGTACTTGGCTGGAAGAGAAGAAGAAAAAAAAAAACATTCAAGAATTGTCATTTATTGTCGTGGCCTTTTCTTTCATAAACAAAAGTTAAGGCTACGGTTTTCGCTACAGTGTCAGCAATAGATTTATCCTTTTAGACATAAAGAGCCAGAGCTTCTTCTACTACACCAAAGAACAGTCTCATTCAGCTGCGTCCGAAGACATACGACATGAGTCATTGCATCTTTCCTGATTTGCGCACCTCCAAGAGAAGATGAACTGACTTTTACATCGATCTTCAATGAAATTATGACCCTTCTCATCATTACTTCCAGCATTAATCATGTGCTCTTCTCATGAATCTTGCATAGATCCAATGGGTCAGTCGTTTGTTCATTAAAAGATTTTTACCATTATGCGACTCAGCTGGTTTGTTCTTTCTTGTATTTTTCTTCTAAAAAAATGAATAAAATTATTTTCCTCTGTTTTCTTATGTTTTTTGTGCCATGAATAGCTAGAACCCTCATCTAGGATTAGAGAGTGAGTCCTATTATGTTTGCTAGCATGTTCTGATTATTTTTCTATATTTATTCTCTTGGTCTTTTCTTGATTTATCACAATAATGATTTTCTTCATGTGTCTATAATGCTTCAGTAATTGATTTGTATATTCTTTTTAGAGAATAGCATTTTATAGTGAAGATAATTGTTAATCTATTGAGAAAAGTAATTAGATTAAAATTCCATATTTTCCAAAACGTAAACCTTTTGTCTGAAATCGTTTTGAGCAATATTTTGAGAAAATTATAGTGAATAGTTATAAACATCTAGTATGTATAATTGTGATGAAATCTTGAGTCCTAAGTTTTCTTTCAGTTGTATATCTTTATTAGTATTTTAGCATTTCTATTTAGAATTAAATCTTCAAAATCAATTTATCATTAGCACATCATAATTAAAGGTTAGAAATTATAATTTCAAAATCCCTGTGGAACGAACCGTGCTTGCATACTGTCTCGTCGACAGCCGTGCTCTTGCAATAGAAACTTAAAATTTCACATCAAGTTTTTGGCGCCGCTGCCGGGATTTAGAAGTTATAATTTATTTTTTCTTTAATTTTGTGTTAATTAGTGTAGGATTTCTTATTTTATTTTATCTTTTAGATTTTACTGGGACATTTTCTTGTGTTCGATGCAATATGATCTTTTACTATTATTGTGGAAATTTCCTACCAAAAAAGGTAAGTGATAATATCTAATCTTTTTATTTCATTAATTTCTAGGTTTTTCATTAATTATTTTTCCCTTAAAACCAATTTGTATATATTTCTTTTAAATGTTATTTTCTTTTTATATAATAAAAACACGTGCACACACCAATTGTATCCTCAGACTACCGAATTCTAGGAAAACCCGTGGAAAAGTAAGCTGAACCCATGCCTTGAACCTGATGGGAGTTACAAGCTGAAATTCCACGAGCCTTAGCCTCGTACCTTTGACCAGTCTTTGACTGTAAGTATATTTCGCTAAGGTAACCTGAGCTTACCCATTTTAGTCAAACCTGCATTTGCATGTGCACATTTAAAAAAAAACATGTCAAACTGGTATTATGAGGACCACTACAATGATTATCGACCTGAATTTCAAAATGGACAATACCCTTACTATGACCATAGTGTGGATAGTACTTGGGACCACTACCAACCCTCTGGAGGTTATGGTTCATACCATAGTGATCCCAATTACTATTCGCACGCTCACCAGTTGTACGAACGAGTAAATAAGCAATACTATACTGAGCAAAATGTTAGTTCTTCATCTTTAGAAGATGCCCTCAGGCGCTACATGGAAACTTCACAAATTCTTGATTTTTCGTCTGATTCCTGGAGTGATAAACTCAATCAAATAAACGAAAATGGACGGAAGATGACAGAAAGACTTGAAGCTTGTTCTGTTCTATTTCGTTTAGTACCTCGTAGGCATAAACGATACCCGACTATAATACATAATACACTTTAAGTACTACTCTCAGTGAACTTAATGCACATTTAGACGAGGAGAAAATTAAAGATGAACGGTCAACTGCTAGTATTGTTCCAAATGAACTTAATTGCAAAAACAGTGTTTCCAAATTTACCCTTGATAACAACGATCAATATTTACCTAATCTAGAGGATAAGGTTAGAGTTGAAGACAATATTTATTTTGATAAGGTTCAACCATCTTCATATTATTATGATTATGAGGATAATATTGATGAAGAATTTGAAATCCGTAGTCATAATGACCAGGAAATTTTTACAACAACCAAGCTTCATGATAATAATGATGTTTCTAGTTCCAATACTAATAATGTTGATGATTATTTACCTATTCAAGAGGAAGATGATTTAACTAGAGATACCATTGTTATAGACGGTGAAATATTTCCTTGTCATTATGAAGACGATGATGGTTTAGAGGAACGAGTTTATCCCGAGACTAATGTTTTAGAGTCCAACGATTTAAAGACCAAAGTCCCTGACGAAGATAATAGAATCGTAGAGAATTTAAATGTGAGTGAAGGTACCCCACCTGATAATTATAATCTAGATGAAATAATTGACCATTTTCCTAAATCTGATAATTTAGAAATTAAGGAAATTGTGACCAGTTTTTCTAAGGACATTGACCACTCGAGGTTTGGGGGTGAATACTATTCTCCCCGCGGTAATCCTTTGACTCTTAAAATAGTCCCTCACTTGGGACTTGATATTTGTGCTTCTACCATATTAAGAGATTATCTTCAAGAACTGTTTCCCGAGCCTGATTGTGTCCAAAATGAAATTCATGTGTTAGGAACCCATCATCCTGTTGATGTGGTTTACCCGGTCCATGATACCATTATTGATTTTGTTGTCCCACTAATATTTTATTTACCAAATGTGGGAATGTTTCAATTTCAAATGTGTTAGTTCATAAATTTTGGATCTAAATCGGATTACTTTAGAAAATTTGAATCGACACATTTTCTTAAAAATGAACACCACTATCATATAATTCTTTGTGGTTAGCTGTATGAGTCAAATCCAATTGACTTTAAGGATCCACAACTGTTTTGATTATTGTTATATGATTCGTAAATTGTGATTAATCCTTTCTTGGTCTGGATGAAGACTTTAAACTTAGCGCTTTATGGGAAGTAACCCGTATGCTTTTGGTACACGGTGATGGTAATATCCTTTCATATCTCTTTACTTTGTTCATTATTAATATTTGTTCATGCTTTCATTTATTTATCTTTAGAACATCGAGGACTATGTTCAGTTTAAGTTTGGGGGTAAGGGAGAAAATTTTAAACAATTTAGTTGTACAAAAAACCCAAAATCTAGAAACTTGTGAACAATTCAAGATGACACTAACCATTCTACGTAGATGGAAACAAAATTCTTGTCTATAGAAGTTGATGTGCCCAGCTAAATGGTCTATTCATAAAAGGACAAAGCTCAGGTGTTATAAATAACATGATAGTCGTCACCATATCTCGGAGTCGTCACCATATCACGTTTTGTTTTTATTTTTGCAAAAAAATTTGTTTCTCTAATTGATTTGGTGGGGCACTAGTATTGCCTTGTTGTCGCCGCTAGGATGAAGTTGAATGATTGAGATCAAGCCCCATTATTTTAATTGAACTTGACCAATAATTAAAATAAAAAATAAAAAATAAAAAATTGGCACTTGGATAGGAATATGTGTATGTTCTCCCTGTCTCCATCGCCTAAGCAAGTGTGGAGCACATGATCCATGAGAACTATCATGTAATTTGCTTACAAGTAGCATGCGCTTAGATTCAAAAGATCTAATCATGTTGTCGATTAAAAAAATAATAAAATAATAATAATATTTACATATATTCAATAAATGACTGTTGGGAACCTTGTATATACCAGCTGAGTTGATACCAGAATTAGGATTCAGACCAGTGGGTGCATATCTCAATCTATTAGGGTTCATCTTGGCATGACATTCATACAGATATTCTGGGAAACACCGTTCACCTTAGTCAACATATGCACACTTCTATCTCCATATTCATTTTCTTCATTTATTCATATGATTGTGGTTTCTTGAATTCCGAGTATCGTGGTCCATTGTACGACTTTCTGAGTAGTGCTTTGTTTTCTTATATATGAATTTTAGTATGCCTGAGTGCAAAATCGTGTACAACAATTGGATTCAAAACAGGGTAATTCCTCCCATAGCCAAAGAATTTTATAACCAACAATAGCATGTTTAGTGTCTACCCTCAATCGTTCACAAGTAGCTAAAATTTGGAGTAATTGATTTTGTGGGTATATCTCTTGTAAACCCTCATGAGACAAAACTCGTTCACTAGGGACACCTAGGGGTTTAAAGGCTTGTTGCACACGCTAAGTGCAATCGCGATGCCTGCAAAAGTGAATTAGGATTTTTACTTCATTTTTAGGTTAGTTTTTCATTTTAGTTTTGCTCGAGGACTAGCAAAATATATGTTTAGGGGTATTTGATAGACACGTTTTCGTGTCTTATTTGATCTTACATTTATATAATTACTACTCTATTTTCGTATTAATAATGTTATTTTGTTGTGTTTTTAGGTATTTTCGAAGAATAAATAATTATGGAAAATGTGGCTCGAAAAGTGTTAAAAGCACCCTGGAAAATTGATAAAGGCACCCCAATATTTGAATAAAGGCACCCCAATATTTGAACTAAGGCACCCACCAGTTGGATAAAGGCACCCACCTTATTGGAATGATTTGAGGCCTAAGTAGGGTATCGGAAAAGTATAACTTTGTTTGTGATAAATGGAAGTGAAGCTAGGTAATGGGCTTGCAGTATTTGGTATGATAAATGGAAAACAGCAATTCCATTTCAGTTATCAACATTTAAGCTTGCATAAAACAAATTTGATATGGTGGGTGATCTGATTGTTAATGTGTTATGTTTGTGTGGAGCATGGTAATTTTTGAGTAGTCTCTATATATATTTCGAGTTGCCCTATCTAGGGTTCGTATTATCGTTGTATTCGTCTAGAACACTTTTTGTGATTATAGTAAAAACCGCAGCCGCTCTTTGGACGTAGTCCTAATTTTAGGGTGAACCAAATAAATCTTATGTTTTTATTGTTTTTGTTTTGTTTTCTTTATGACACCGATCGTAATATAATGGGCAATGGAAAATTCATCTTAAGAAACCTCCATCTGATGAGGAGAAAGAAGAAGTCAATGATTTATAGACAGCTTTAGGATACCCCCACCTTCTCTGATGGATCAAATTATATGTAATTTCATCTCTGGTTTTACCACAAAAGACTGCTATCAATGGATGTGCAAGCAACAGTTAGCTCCAATCTCTATTTCTCCTAAATGCATTTGGGTAAGTCATGTTCCTACCAAAGTGCAAATTCTTGCTTGGTCTTCTCCACAAAATGCAATACCTACTGTTAGATAATCTAAACAAGAGAGGGTCTGAAATCAACCAAACTAACAGCTGCCTGTGCAACTTAGTGGCAGGAGGAGTAGATCACTTATTTGTTGGTTGCGGGGTAACAAGTTACTTATGGGACTATTTTGTGGCAGACTATGATTGTCATTGGATTCACAAAGATACTCTTCACAATAGCTGGTTGCTTGGTCAGATCCTAAAGGGAAGAAGTTGGGTAAATTATTTTGGCAGTTAATACCCTTTGCTAAAGTCCTACAACTAACTGACCATAATGCAAACTAACTAAGAGTGTAATTGGAGTGTGAGAATAACACTTCTGTACATTATTACACTACTACTAGTACTACCTACATGTTTTTTTTTTGATCGATCAAAAGGAAATTCATTAAAGAGGAGGTACTTAAGAGGAGTACCTCAACCCAATGAAGACAACCGGGAACCGAAAAAAGAGAAACAAGGGAAAAAGCAAAAACGCACCAAACGACACAGTCTAACGACTAAGCTAAGGAGGGCGATATAACGAATCCCATAATGCTACTACCACATTTGCCGTTAGACCTAGCATTCTTGTCTTAGCTTCGGCCCAAAAAAACGCTTGAAGTTTAATGTTTCTAATGAGGCTTCCCAAATGCTTCTTCTTGTTATGGAAAATTCTTGCATTCCGTTCCTTCCAAACACACCACCAAATTGATACCGGAATGTTTCTCCAAATTCTATCGAGCCTTTCATCTCCCCAATTGGCGCTCCAAGATTTTACATTGAGATTGATGTTAGAAGAATAATTCCAATGCCCTTCAAATCCTTCTAGAAAGTAGTCCCAAATTCGACGGATCCTCCAACAATCATAAAATAAGTGAGTACTAGTTTTATCGTTTACCTCGCAAAAGTAACATAAACTAGAAACATCCATCCCCCTTCTAATGAGCTTGTCCTTAGTCAAAATCCTAACATGAGAGAGAAGCCAAAGAAAGAAGTTGATTTTGCAAGGGTAATCCCGACTCCACACAATCTCGGAAGCATAATTTGAGTCATCTAGCTCCTCTTCCCTTCTAATGCCATCCTTGACCGTATAATAACCATGCTTGTTTCCGACCCAAAATCGGCTATCCAACACACCTTCTTGAATAGAAACGAAAGAAAGAAAGTTGGAAATGGTTGAGACTTCACGCGAGATGGAGGGAGAGAATCTTCTTCGAGACATAAATTTCCATCGAATGCTATCACCGACTACTTGCCATAAATTTCATACGTACTTGCCACCACTAAATCCTTGGTCTTTGAGGCTTCATAGGCTAGATAGAACAAGTCGCATAACCTTCCTTCACCAATCCAATGGTCTTCCCAAAATCTAGTTTCTTTTCCCTCGCCAATTTTGAATTTAATATTATTTTTAAAATCATTGATCTCTTTGTAGATATTAAACCAAAGACTACCTCCTTTGGGTCCCTTGGGTTGGAGAGTTTCCCAACCGGTTGAGGTTTCACCAAACTTTTCCACTATGATCTTCCTCCATAATGCTTATTTCTCTACTCCAAACCGCCACCACCATTTTTTTAGTAAGGCCAAATTTACTTGCTTGGCTCTTCTTATGCCGAGGCCCCCTGTATTCTTTGGTTTAGTCACCAATTTCCAACTAACATTGTGAATTCTTTTAGTATTTTCGCCATCTTCCCATAAGAAGTTCCTCACAATTTTATCAAGCTTCTTAGTAATGGAACAGGGTGCAAGAAAGAGGGAAAGATAATAAATAGGCAAACCTAGCTAGGACACTTTTAATGAGAGTTAATTTACCTCCTCTTGCCAATGTTTTTCCGTTCCAAGAAGAAATTCTCTTCGCACAACCATCAATAATTTTTTCCCACTTTTGTGAACCTCTAGCCTTATCTCCCAATGGAAGTCCAAGATAAATACTAGGAAGATTTGCATAATTACATCCCAACATGTTTGCATAATTTTCGGCTCCCTCTTCGATCGCAATTCCATAAAAACTACTCTTGGAGAAGTTAATCTTCAAACCCGAAACTAATTCGAAACAAAGAAGAAGGTACCGAAGGGAGTCGACTTGCTCCTCCTTGGCGTCTAGGAAAATAATAGTGTCATCGGCGATTTGCAAATGATTGATTTTTGTTTCCCCCTCCTTAACCAAGAACCCAAAAATTTGATCATTATCTTGTGCTTTGCACAACATACAACTAAGCACTTCTCCAACAATTGTAAAGAGAAAGGGAGAAAGAGGATCTCCTTGACGAAGCCCCTTTTCATTACCAAAATAACCGATAGGGGAGCCATTGACAAGAATCGAGAACTTAGCGAAGGATAGACAATTTCTAACCCAAGCTCTCCAAATACCTCCAAACCCCATTTTGTAGAGCACTTCATTTAGAAAATTCCAATTTACATTGTCAAAAGCCTTCTCAAAATCTAGCTTGCAAACCAACCCCGGAATATTAAGCCTAATTCTAGAATCCACACATTCATTTGCTATTAAGACTCCATCAAGAATTTGTCTTCCCTTGATAAAACTAGATTGAGAAGAAGAAATAAGGGAAGAGAGAAATAACTTAAGACGCTCCGCCAAGACTTTTGAGATGATTTTGTACACACTCCCAGCGAGACTAATTGGACGGAAATCTTTAACTTCTTCTACACCCGGCTTCTTTGGAATGAGAGCAATGAAATTGTTTTCAAAGACGAATGAAGGATGTTGCGGCTATGGAATTCCTTAAAAATCTTCATTATGTCTTCTTTAATAAAGTCCCAACAAACAATAAAAAATTTCATGGGGAAACCATCCGGGCCCGGAGCACGGTCAATACCCAACCCTTTAATGGCATTCTTCACTTCCTCTTTACTAAAAGCTCTCTCTAACCAAATGCGGACATTCTCGTCAATACTCTTAAGGCGCATATTTTTGATCCTTGGCCGATTGTTTGAGATTTCCTTGAAGGCGGATTCAAAGTGCTTGACGATTCCCGCTTTAATTACATCTTTACTACCGGTCCAAAGCCCATTGATTTTAAGATTGTTGATGTTGTTTCGAGCTCTATGACCCTTTACCACACGGTGGAAATGTTTGATGTTTCGGTCTCCGTCTCTTAAGTATCTTATTCTAGATTTTTGTCCCATAATATACTTTGCCTACGATGAGCCAAATCAAAATTCATTATTGTTGAGAATCTTGAGATATGTGAATTTAATTGAAAGGTTTCTGACTGAGACAAAGTAATCCGTATAACTAATTTTATGTACGTCTAAATCCCAAATTACTAACTGCAAGTCTGGATTCAGCTGGAGTCCTACTTGTATAATAATTTTTTCTTCTAGATGTTATTTAACAGTTTTAAGTCTGGAGACTGAATTTATTCTCAGAATCATCGTATAAGGACTCACAACTCATATTAATAACATCAGTATTATAAAAAAAAGATCATCTCAAAAAAAATAAAAAAAATCTTTTGAAATGGGCCGGCAAACCTTATTTAGATGCCTTTTGAAATTTTGGAGAAGCCGGCAATGAATCATGATCTCTATATGCATACAACATAAGTCTATAACTATGTCCCTCTTCTATGCCAAATGTCATGGAGTACTATATTAATATTGGTCGGTGCATCTCACCTATTTTACGTGTGTGATATTGTAACAATCAATGAGTTAGGAGTATGATTTGCAAATTTATGTTAAATTGTTGCATTGTTGCACTTGCATATGATCGTGTCTCCCAATAAGAATTTAACCAAAAGCCCGAAAAAGGTTATCAGATATTCTCGACACATGAAATGAATATGCTTTTACAAGAGTTGTATGCTGCATTTTTTTTTTTTTGCAAGATATATGATCCTATAAACAGGCAAATAAGAAAAACATAACTTGTGTTACCAAAATTTCTTTTAGTAATGCCCCTATATCATTTTCTCGTATTTTTGTTGCTAAATTTTCATTATAATAGATTATTTTCATAAAAAATAAGTATGGCGTATAAAGAAATAAGCCAAGTATTCAAGAAATTGTACGAGGGGTTTCTCGTAATTATGTGTTTTGTTTCTAATCAAATGGCTATTATTTCTCCAAACTAAAATTGGCCAAAACATCTTATTTTGTAAGAAAGTATCGTGAAAGCCACATCTTCCCAACAATTTCTCATCAGAATTTGACATTTTTAAAGATTAAAAAAAGAAAATAGGTCAAACCACAAGACAACAGTTTTGCTAAGAAAAATAAAACAACACGAAAGAGAAATGTAAGGACAGCCAGGCCTGAACTGTAGGCAATGCGTATTTCCCGCGTTTTGTAAGAAGAAGAAACCAATTTCAGTATATATAGGAATAAAAGTGAGATTGAATTCCTCAAAGTCATTTCATAAACACATTACAAAGAAAAATAAAAGAAGAACCGAAAGAGAGATGACTCTCCGTTTAACGTTCTTGGTGTTATGTTTTCTATCAGCATCAAGTTTGATCAAGGCTGAAGATCCATATCTATTCTTTACGTGGAATGTAAGTTATGGTAAAATTTCTCCTCTTGGAGTTCCACAGCAAGGAATTCTTATCAACAATGAATTCCCTGGTCCTAACATCAATTCCACTACTAACAACAATATCGTCATCAATGTTTTTAACAATCTTGATGAGCCTCTTTTATTCACATGGAATGGTATTCAACATAGGAAGAATTCATGGCAAGATGGTATGCCAGGAACTAGTTGTCCTATCCAACCTGGTACAAATTTCACTTATCATTTCCAAGTGAAAGATCAGATTGGTAGTTACTTTTACTTCCCTACCACCGCTTTCCATAGAGCCGTTGGTGGGTTCGGTGGTCTCCGCGTTAACAGCCGTCTCCTTATCCCCGTTCCCTTTGCTGACCCCGAAGACGATTACCAAGTACTCATTGGTGATTGGTATAAAAGTAGCCATGCTGAGCTTAAGAAGATCTTGGATGGGGGTCGATCTATTAATAGACCCGACGGTATTCTTATCAACGGTAAATCAGGAAATGGTACCGACAAGGACAAACCACTCTTCACCATGAAGCCTGGTAAGACTTACAGGTACAGAATTTGCAATGTTGGTATCAAGACTTCCTTGAATTTCAGGATTCAAGGTCATTCCATGAAGTTAGTTGAGATGGATGGCTCTCATGTTGTTCAAAACATATACGATGCACTAGATATTCACGTCGGCCAGTGTCTTTCGGTGTTGGTCACGGCAGATCAGACACCCAAAGATTACTACATGGTTGCTTCATCCAGATTCCTTAAGGAGGTTTACACCGCAGCTGGTGTAATCAGTTACGAAGGTGGCAGTGGTCCTCCATCTCCTCAGATTCCTGAAGGACCCACAGGTATTGTATACTCGCTCAACCAGTTCCGTTCCTTCAGATGGAACCTTACGGCAAGTGCTGCACGTCCTAACCCACAAGGTTCATACCATTATGGTGGCATCAACATTACTCGCACCATTAAGATCGTCAACTCTGCCTCAAACGTTGATGGTAAGCTTCGTTATGCCATCAATGGTGTCTCACACACTGACCCTGAAACCCCTTTGAAGCTTGCAGAGTACTACGAAGCACCCACCAAAGTATTCGAGTACAACTCTATTGTTGATGACCCAACCACAGATAATGCCACTAAGATCGTTGTGAAACCTAACGTTCTCAATGCAACTTTCCGTGACTTTATTGAGATCATATTCGTGAACAACGAAAAGTCAATCCAGACATGGCACTTGGATGGTTACTCGTTCTTTGCTGTTGCAATTGAAGCCGGGCAGTGGAGTCCAGAGAAGAGAAAGAATTACAACCTGCTTGATGCTGTGAGCAGGCATACAATTCAGGTTTACCCAGGTTGCTGGGCGGCCATAATGCTGACTTTTGATAATGCAGGTATGTGGAACTTAAGGTCCACCCTTTGGGAGAGGCACTACTTGGGACAGCAATTGTACTTTAGTGTCACTTCACCGGCTAGATCATTAAGAGATGAATACAACGTCCCTGATAACGTTCAACTTTGTGGTATTGTCAAGAACTTGCCAAAACCACCTCCATACACCATCTAAGTTCATAGCAGATTCTTTTCCCATCTCTTCTTCATTATTAAGATATCTAGAGATGGTGGATGGAGTGTGTTTGAATAAGAAAGAAGTTGAGGGGCGACGACGACAGAAGAGATATTGTATAAGAGTCAGAAAAATTAAGAAAAATCGTCTTTGTAGCAGATGTTTTTATTCTCATTCATTATTACCTAATATTGTTTTGAGTTTCTATTCATTTTTACCCACCAATTGTAATCTATCTATGTCTCTAAATTCATTCAATATTTGATTCAAGATATAGGATGTAGATTATAATTCTTTTTCTCTGTTCCATTCTCTCTCTTTTATAGAATCTTTTTGGCTCAAAAGTTCACATGGTTGATCTAGTGGTCACAATCAATGTATCACAATACAGAGGTTGCAAACAATATAAACATAATGCAATGCAAAGAATATAAGTACATAATTTTACGTAATTCGGTTGTGCCTACTCCACGGGGTATTGGGTGAGTTCTATTATAATCCGAGAATATTCACTACAAGAAAAACGGGTTTTAGCGACACGTCGTTTTAAGTCGCTTAAAGCCCCTTTTAAGTCGCTATAACCGTTATAGCGACTAAAAGTGGCACTCGCTACGTTGGTTGCCCAAAGCCATGTATCTCAAAGCCTTGAGCGACCATGCAATCGCTCTAGTAATAAACCAACTTACCTAAAGCGATTGCTTTACTCATTGCTTAACATCAGACCAACTAACATGGAGCAAGTAAAATTTTGATTGCTTAACATCTAGACCAACCAATATAGCAAGTAACATATCAATCGCTTCAGATATACCAATCATTCTAAAGCAATTAAACTACTTAGTTGATAGAGACATGGAGCAACAATATATTGAATTGCTTGGTTAAAGTTTTAAGCTATCAAGAATTTTGCTCGGTAAAAGTGATTTATGATTTTGATTGGCCTGAAGTTGGTTGCTCAAGCTTTTGAGGTACAAAATTTTTTACTCTCTAGAAGCAACTTGTGACTTAGGAGCTATTAAACTATCTAGTTGGAAGATACATGGAACAACTAAACCTGATTTTACTTGGTTAAAATTTTAAGCGATCAAATGATTTTACTTGCTACTAGCGATTTTTACTTTTGATTGTCCTGAAGTTGGTTGCTTAAACTTTAAAGGTATCAAAGTTTTTACTCAAGTTGATCGTTTAAATTTTTAAGCTTCCAAAATTTTTAGAATTCAGATTTTAATTAGCTTAAAGTTGGTTGCTGGAGTATTTAAGCTACTCAATTTTTTTGCTCGCTAAAAAATTACTTCACTATTCTGATTTCAGTAACCCCAAATCATAATTAAAATTAAAATTAATACCAAATAAATTATGAACCAAATTAAAAAAAAAAAATTCACTATATCACATAATTCAATTTATATCATTTCTTAAGAAAATTACACTCTTTAAGGAAAAGGAAAAAAATACAATATAATATTTTCTTTAAGAAATATTTACAATCTCCACAATCTTAAAGCAAAACATAAAGAACACTACTTCAAAAACAGATATGGCCTCACTCAAGAAAGATATGTATCTAACATAGAGCTAAGTTTTTTCCTAAGCCTGATACAAAGCCAGCTTGGACAGCTTACATCGTGAACGGCTGTTCTCAATAACATCATTTGTTTTTCTGAAACAGTCCTCACCTGCAGATAAATAAAAAGAAGAGGAATTCAACAGAAGAATTAAGTCAAGAATATGGTTACTAATTCAACAGAAATGTACGAATTAGTTTAGGTATATACCCTTCTGTTGATGGTCCATGCTTGATGTTTAGTTACTCATGTCCTGCTTAGAATGTTAAAAACTTTTCAAGCTGCGGATACAAAGTTCTGCGAATTTCCGCAGTGAACTTAGCTTATGGGGTTTTCAATATACATCAGCAACTCAATACAAACTGAACCTAGATGAAACAAAGACCATTAACTACAAAAAAGAAAAAGAAAAAAAAAACAGAAATTGGATACTAACCCTCCACAGACGACTCTGTTGAGTTTGTTTCTGTTCAAATGACCTTACAAGTTCTTCTTGTTCTGTAATTAGATGCATTAATCAAAGATTAGTAATGAGTTTAGAGTGAAATTCCAATTAAACAAGCAAATTCAGGGGTTTTCAAGTCAAAATCTTCAGTATGAATTAGGTAAATAGAATCCTGAGACTCAGTGGTTCAAAAAAATAATAAAAATGCTTGTGTGATAATAATGATAAATTAACCAAAGAAATTACTTCATCAAAGGTAAGCGCTGTATTGATCCGAGTACCATCATATAAGAATCGGATCGACTCGTATTCAATATTTTTAACATGAAGGTAAGCATAGATGAGCAAACGTCCAAGCCAACCTGCCTCACATCAAAACTTAAATGGCAGGACCCCTAAACTCCCTTCTAGTGAACATAGTCGAGATTTAAACAACAATTAAAATGATTTTACAATTACTCCCATAATTAGTATACCTCTATATACTAATCGTGCATGTTGACATGGGTTACACCAACTCAAAGGCACTTATTTGTTGAAACTGGGCTACACATCAGAGAATATAAAACCACCATTAGAATAATTGCCAAGAATTAGAAGCTTCAGAAGTTATACCAACTCAAAGGCCATAGTAAATAACCATGTGAAACAGCGGGCAAGGAAAGAGCAATATTGGCTCAATTATAGCCAACATATTAGAAAAAAGTTAGTATCCAGGCAAGGAAAGATGAACATGTTACAATACTATCTAGGTTTTTTGTACCCCGAAAATATAATTTATACCCTCTAAATTTAAGCATATCAACTTTCCAATTATACTTGGGGAGTCTGCAAATGACCACTTACATAATATGCAGCCCAATAGCAGACCTCATGCTTCAGTTCGGCATCCAACTTCTTTAAAATCTCAAATAACAGCCTCTGTAATGCAAGAGATTAGAGTTCTTTCATATGCTAGACTGCCAGTTAATTAAGATACAAAACTACAGCTACTATGTTTTACCTTCAGAATAACAAGGGGACGAATGCAATTAATTAGTAGCTCATACAACTTCCCACGAACCACAAACAACCTGTTAACAAACATTTATATTCCCATAATTCTCTGAAGCTTCTAATTCTTGGCACTCATTTTTACTTTGTTGAAACTGTTGTTCAAAGTTTGTAGATTGCCATCATCAAGTGAGGATCCATTTCTCTCATATGAACTTGGTTGTCCAACTTCAGGCACACTGGCAGAGGGAGCCTTAAACTTACGTAACTCTGATGATGATTTCAGTTCTCATACATGTAACCCTAGCTTCAAAAATCAGAAAAAAATCACAATCAAAACAATGGATGTAAACCCTAAGAAAATAAAATAAAAATGATACAAAAACAGGGATTGAAAATGATTTTTTTAGATCATCAGAAATTAATTTTTTTGAAATCAACCAAACCAAACCCTAGATTTGAAGAAACAAAAGGGTAAAGTTCTCACCGTGTCAAACAAATCCGACTTGATTGCTTGGTGTCCTTTTATAAATTTTGAAGCTATGATTGTGTTCCTCGAGGTCTTACCACTGCAAGGATTAAAATCAAACCAAACCCAACTAAATAATTAGTACAGATCTACCAAATAAACTGTAAAATTACAAATACATACACAAAACCAGTAAATTAAGACCAACCTTACACTTATTGGCTTCAATCTTTAAACCTGAGATTTTGTGGTAGAATCTTCCTCTTCAAGTACCACTTTTGTCATTGTCTTTTCCAACTGAGCGAACTTCCATGATCAAATCAGGCAATTTGGCTCTCATTTTTTCAGCTCCCATCCTTACAATAACTGTAATTCTTCCGGGTTTGTTCTGGGGTTCAAGATCTCAAATGAGCTTCACTAGGTCATTTGGATCCATCTTATCACTGACCTGCAATTACAGATTCACAGATTAGTAATTGATACTGCTATAAAACTCAAGACCGGAATCAAACTAGAAGGTGAAAACAAAACCCACCTCTGACTTTGAATCTCATTTAGAGCAGGTTGAACCAGAGAGAAAAGGAAGAACGGGAGAGATGGAGGCGGAAAAAGAGATGGAGGTGGAAAATGAAACTAGGTTTAGCAAAGTGAAGTGAGAGAAATTAAGCTTATATGAAAAGTTTTGGACGGTGATAAGGCTAAGTCACATGGATTATGATTTTTTTTGGACGGTAGAGATTTGATTTGAGCACTTCATACGGATTAAGGCAAGTGCACAAAAGAATATGTGTTTTTTTTTTGCTAAAATAAATATATAATTCTTCTTGGTAAATACTTTTCTAGCATGTTTTTATCTACTAAGAGTATTTTCATCTTGAGGAATTAAACCTCTGAAAAAATGGAGGAAGTCATATTTCCAATAATAAAGTGATAACTTTTTATTAAATTAATTTTATAATTTTTTTATGATTATTTTCATTGAATAAAATTGATATACGATTTTTATTAAGTAGTTATGATTTCAGTTGATGGTTTATGCTTAGTCTAGGTCTCTTGATATTTCATGCTTCTGATTTGCAACTATTATTTTGAGAATCTACTTATTAGTAATATTTTAGAATCAATACGAAAAATTTATGATATTTAAGATGAATCTAAATAATGAGAAATAAATTCGAGAATTTTTATCGACTTTCGGTTAAACATAATTCCCGAGTTTGCACAATTTTTTTTTACAATCGACTTGTGTAAATCACCTGAGCGTATTCACCTGTTATTTATCAATTATCCAATACTGTTCGATCTCACTAGATTTCTCATACATTTCATGGGTTTATATGGTTACATATCAATTCAGACCGAATTTCCATCAACTTCGTGTAATTTCGTTTGTTATCCGTCAATCTTATCCAATATCGGTCGACCTCACTCAATTTTTTTTGGATTCCATCGGTTTCTCCAGTTATCCATCATTTTAACCGAATGTCCATCGATCTTAGTCAATTTTACCCATAACCTATCAATCTTGTGTTAAAACGAACTCGTGGTTTATTTATCAACCTTCAATATGAAAAAAAATCCAAAGAATAATAAAAATTATAATGATTTAAAATATTTTTATCGACCTTCAATTATACATAAATGCTGATTTTGAATATGTAAGAATGAATCAGAAAAATAAGAAATGAATTCGATAATTATTATTGATTTTCCACTAGACAATAATAGGGGATAAGTATAGGGTGCCAAACGCCTTATATGTGATGTCGAACACTGAGAAGGATTCATTTTGTAGACTCTTGAAGGAAATTAAGGTTTCGGACGGGTATGCATCAAACATTTCTCGTTATGTGAACATTAAAGAGCGGAGGCTTATAGGTCTAAAAAGTCATGATTGCCATGTTAAATCGAACCCGTGTATTCGGTTTATTTATCAACCTTCGAATTATAAAAAATTAAAAAAATGATATATTTAGAGATCCGGTGGTGATTCCTCGTATTGATGGATATACTTATCAATTTCTCATATTATCTACCATTTTAACCGAATGTTTATCGAGCTTAGTCAATTTGACTCGTGATATATTAATTTTATCTAATATCGCTCGGTCTCACTCAACTTATGTGAATTTCATGACAATTTCACCCAATGTCGGTCGACGTTACTCAATTTTTATAGGATTCAATCGATTTATCCAGTTTAACTCAAATCGAATTTCCACCGATTTCACTTAATTTCGCTTGTTGTCGGTCAACTATACCTAATAGTTGAAATCCAAAGTCCATTTCCCCACTTTCACTCGAATTAGTTCAATTTTTGTGTGTTTTCTTAATCCTATGTTTAAAGTGAACATAAATTCCTTTAATTTCACTACAATTCAACTTTGATTTGCCCAATTTGGGTTCTTCGTGAACCCCTCAAAGCAATATAGACGATTTACCCAAAATTTAAACATGTTATTACACAAATGATAAAACTAAATGAGATCGAAACATTTTGAGTGAAAATGAACAATATTGAAGAAAAAAAGAGCAAAATTGAACGAGACTAACTAATTTGAAGTGAAATTGAGTGACACAACTGCACTAATGGATAAGCCACCTCATACGAATCATGAAGGTTTTGGATGGTCTAGATTTGTTGTTGGATTATCATACGGATTGAGACAAATGTGTGAGTTAAACCAAAATTTGATCAATCTCACTAAAATTCACTCAACTTTTTATCGAACCGACTTGAATACACTCAATTTTGATCGATCTTACTCAAATTATATCAATTTTTCATCAAGTTCACTCGATTTCACTTTGATTTATTGAATTTCATTCAATCTCAATCAAACTTATTCATTTTGTTATCGATCTAACAAATCTAACGATATCAAACTATGATTTCATCAATCTCACTAAAATTCACTCAATTTGTAATCAAATCGACTTGAATACACTCAATTTTGATCGATCTTACTCAAATTATATCAATTTTTCATCAGTTTCACTCGATTTCACTTAAATTTATTGAATTTTATTCAATCCCAATCAAACTTATTCATTTTTTTATCGATCTAACAAATCTAACGATATGAAACTATGATTTCATCAATCTCACTAAAATCCACTCAATTTTTTATCGAGCCGACTAGAATACACTCAATTTTGATCGATCTTACTCAAACTATATCAATTTTTCATCAATTTCACTCAATTACTCGATTTCATCAATTTCACTCGATTTCATAGTTCGGGGTTTAGGGTTCATGTACACCTTATTATCCTTAGTAACCTCTTCCCCTAACTTGTTAAACTTATCGGACACGCAAAATTGGGTCCTTTTAATTGAACATTTGTTGGGGTTCAACCCTATTCATCAAATCATAATTTATAAACAAATGACAAACTAAGAACCCTAATTACAAAAAAAAAATATTTTTGATGAATCCTAATTTCCAAAATTCATTAGGCTACGATAGAAATATCAGTTGACGACATTCGAAATCCAATATTTACCTTTCAATTTTTCGTTTCATTAAGATGGTAACTAACACACACAATGGTAACTAACACAAAATTGAAACAAACACAGAATTCGTATGAACATCCAAAAGCAAATCTGGACCATCAAAAGCAAATCTGAATCCGTATGAGGTACCATCACCACCGTTAATTGTTTTTTATCAAAACCCTTCACAAAATTTTCTCTTTCATTTTCAACATTTTCTTTTCTCTCTCTGCATCACCACCATCACCAATCTGAGAAAACTAGGGTTCCTTATTCGACTGCAACAAAACCTCAATTTCCTTGTTTATGTTTTTGATTAATTAATAACAACAAAACCTCAATCTCCTTTTCAAACCCGTAAATTCAATCTTCTTATCTCAAAACCCCCTAAATTTTAATACTTCTTCACTCATAACCCCAAATTTCTCAAACCCATTGATTCAATCTCTGCTGGAAGTGTTTCTATTGATTATAAAGCAAAACCCATTGATCTAATCTCTGAAACTCAAACAAAAACCATTGATTCATTCTACGGAAATGATATTTATGATGTTGAGACAGAACCATTTGATTTAATTAATGAGAGTAATGTAACAAAGGGAACTGTATCCAGAAGAAATTGTAAATTTCTTCGATCTAAGAATATTCGTCTTTTCCAATTTGGAATATAAGGAACAAAGGTATATTCTTCGTATTTTTTTTACTGGGTCAAAATTGATGGCTCAAAGTATAAATTTTGATCAATTTTTGAGTTTTACAGCCAAAACTGAATTTGATTAATTATCAATTTGCTTTTTTAAGGCTCTTTTGTTGTAGGTTTTTTGTTTTTTTGTGAATTGTGCTAGATAGGGAAATTCTTCCAGATTACGGAATGTTTGTTAGCTATATGAATTCGGGATATGTTACCAACTAACTGTAGATAGAGAATGATACTTGTACTGCTGTGTAAGAATTTTTTGATTAGTTGAACGTCTCAAACGATTTAAATGTTGGAGTCTCTGTTAAGTTAGTTCTTGATTTTTGAAACATTAAAGGAACAGGGTTAAGGAAAATATGACCTAACCTGGTGGAGGACTGGGCAATCTGCTGCCCTCTTGAAATACTATTGAAAATTTATTCGGGAGCGACTTAGGGTTTGAAAGGATGGGGTGTGGCTTGTCTTGTTCTAATTTCTATTTTGAGTGATTGAAGTTTTGGAAATAATGATCATGAATTAAGGTGTGAATAAAATTTGGGTTATGAGGACTAGAGGCACTCAATTGGTTAATGATGTTTTAATAGTTGTCTTGTTCGAAAGGGATGCGATCTAATTACTTCAATTTGTATTTAAAGATATAGGTTAAGGGTTATCCACAGCTCTTAGTTACATTCACAAAGCTTTCAAACTCTTATGTGGATCTGCTAAGGTTACCTCATCCCATGTCCCAAGTGTCATAGCATTCTACATGTTTCTTTTGTTCATGGACATTTACTTGAGTGCTGGAAACCACTGAGATTTTAAAATTTATAGATGTATATTTGAATGTGCTGAGTAATTCTTATGTTATCATAAGGAGTAATTCTTGTGTTGCCATAAGGTTCGTAATTGTTACGCCTTTGATGAATACCTCTGGAATGACCCTTCATATCCGACAGGTAATGCCCTTGAATATTAGTGTGAAATGTTAGCATTGTTAAACAAATCAAACTTATTTACTATTTAGCCGAATTGGACATTCCAATGAGGGTGCTTTTTGGATCAAGGTATCATCTTAGTTTCTACATTGCACTATTACACTCTGGAAATTTTTCTTGTTCCCCTTGTAACAGAACATTCCAATTTGTGTTGAGTGCAGCTTGCTGGAAAAAATTCTCACCATATTACTGAGGCAACGTTTAAGGCTTTTGCAAGAGCTATTCGACAGGCTACTGAGTGCGATCCACGCCGTCAAGGAAAAGTACAAAGGTCTGACTCTGGTCTTGTAACTGCACTTTTTTTTTTTAATAAATCTTTTTTTTTAAAGCAAAAAAACTGATCTCTAGAAGATAAAAAACCATTAACCAAATCTATAAGTGGATAAGACATCTTTGTCCAGCGTCATGATATTACGAATCATTTTAGGTTTGCTTAAAGTAAATTTAGGAATGCTTCGTTGAGATAAACATCTATATGAATATTCCCAATTTACTTTCAATAATTTTTTCTCCTGAATGCTGTTTTTTCTTTTCTTGTGAGTGAACAACTCCAAAGGGGTTTGGTCCCGCTCCTAAACCATGAAGCTAATGCCAGGATGCAGCAGATGTAGCTAAAAGTGCCATGGTCAGTGTCATTGGAATGGATTGAGATAAAGTCCAACTGTTATGTGATGCTGCTAACGAAGAAGTATATGCAAAAGATAAAGTTATGTGATGCTGCTAATGAAGAAGTAGATGCTTCTTCTCAAGGTGATCTTTCCAATGTTCGATCTATACTTGAAGAGAAAGAAGGATTACTATCTGCCAGCAATTCCTGTGTTTTGAATCTAGAGAACAAAGTTCGTGAGTTGAGGGAGAAGATGGAGCGGGATGCTAAGGACGTAGAACTTCGTTTTAATCAAGAGAAACAAACTTTAGCCTCTCATTACAACTTCCTGCAGCTTTATATATACGACTTTAAATTTCTAAGGAGATGAAATTGTAATCCTGGCTGACAGTCTATTTGCATGCCACTGTGGACTGTTCCACAACCATGAATATCAATTGTTTACATAACATTCAATCAGATGAATAGTGATATATAATTTAGTGTTAAGCATTAGTTTCCTGTTGAAGTTGGTACTAGATTTTGAGTTGCAAGGATTGTCAGTTTAGCATGCTTTTTCTCAAACGTCTTGCCTGGAAGTATTACTTGGTTTTAGCGTGCTTTTTGTCAAATGTGTGACCTGGAAGGATCACCTTGTTTTATGCCGGTATCTGTAAGTTCGTTGGCCCTAGTTTAGTTTCTCCTGATTCTTTTTTTCCCGATTCAATAGATTATGATTGCCATTAACAAAACAAAAAACAAAAAAAAGAATAATACGCATCCTGCTGTCTTGTGAAATTATCATTTTTTTAAACACTCTAGAAATGATCCAGGAGTGCTGGCAGTGGCATGTATCTTACCTGACTTTTCTTAACAAATTCTGAACCGAGGAAAGCATTTTTTATTGTTAAAAGCTTGACAAATGTTTTTAAAAAAGCTTAATTATAGTCAATTTAAACGACTCATGTTAAAAAATTTAATTTGTACATCCAAATATTTGATCACAATGAATTAAAATATTGATTTAAAATATGTTTTCATGTTTCCATAAATATTCCTAATATTGATTTAAACGTGTTTTCATGTTCCCATAAATTAATCCTAATAAGTTTGTTGGATTAATACTAAGTTCTTAAATGTCTACATTAAAAACTGACTTCTCTTTTGAAATGATAGTGGCGGCTTAAACTTAGTTGCTGGGAGAGGTTTTATCAAGTAATTCTCTTTTTTAACATGTGGTGGTGGCTTAAACTTAGTTGCTGAGAGAGGTTTGAGCAACCAATTCATTTTCTGTTGCTACGAGTTTGTTCCTCAAAGTGAATAGCTACATGATCACTTTTTTAGATGCTATAAATTACTTGAAAAACGGATCTAGCAATTAAACATATTTGGTCGTGGCTCAAACTTAGTTGCTGAGAGAGGTTTGAGCAACCAATTTATTTTGTTGTTGCTACGAGTCGGTGCCTCAAACTGAATAGCTACATGATCAACTTTTAGTTGCTATAAATTACTTGAAAAACGGATCTAGCAATTAAACATATTTGGTTGTGGCTCAAACTTAGTTGCTGAGAGAGGTTTGAGAAACCAATTTATTTTGTTGTTGCTACGAGTCGGTGCCTCAAACTGAATAGCTACATGATCAACTTTTAGCTGCTATAAATTACTTGAAAAACGGATGTAGCAATTAAGCATATTTGGTTGTGGCTCAAACTTAGTTGCTGAGAGAGGTTTGACCAACCAATTTATTTTGTTGTTGCTACGAGTCGGTGCCTCAAAGTAAATACCTACATGATCACTATTTTAGTTGCTATAAATTACTTGAACAAAGGATCTAGCGATTAAGTATATTTTTTCGTTGCTAAATAATAGTGGACACATGTTTATTGCCGCCAATATTTCTGGCAGTTGCAATTTTAGACGCTTAAACTATTTAAGCGACTAAATTTCCGAGCTCTTGCTAAGATTTTAGACGCTTAAGCCCGTTTTTCTTGTAGTGATTACAACATAGGTATAGAAGTCGAGTGATTCTGGTAAGGAAAGATAAAATGTTTATAGAAGTCTCAAAGCTCTCTTTGATTAGTGATCAGTCTCTTGTCTCTTTCTATTACCGCTCTCTCTAGTTCTATTGCTTTCTTTATTTCTGTTACTCTTTTATTTTTTCCGACCCTTTATCCATTAGTGGATTTGAGTATTTATAGAGTTGATATGTGGGACCCATGTCCTTTTTGATGTGTTGTACCTTTTGTAGTTGTCTGGTACTTTATCCGCACGAGGCTGGTGCGGATAATTTTTCTGCTGCTAGGTGCTGGTGCAAAATGCTAAGGGTTGCGGGTTAACCTCCTTACAAACTTATTCCAATTCACCACGTGCACTTTGCCGCTCCTCTGATGCGGGTAAAGCAAGTGATGTCTACCTTCGTTCTGTTTCATCCAATGCTCAACACGTGCACATTATTTTTCGCATTTAATATGATGTCAATCGAGCTTTATCCCATGCTTAGACAGTTAATTCCCATGTCTAATCATATCAATGTCAGAAAGACCATCCCTGACTGTTAATCTTAAGGTCATCTCGAGACGTCGTAAAGTACTTTTGGCTTGATTCAGAACATCACACGTGTATTATATCTTGTCTTCTTATTGATTTATAATAGAAATATTGGAATCAAAGAAAGATGAGATGATGCCACGTGTTCGGTGGAGATCATGTATTCACGGTTTTCCCTTTTTTCTTTCGTATCGAGGGATGAGAAGAAAAATTTCCATGTTTACCTATTTTCCCATGTTTGCAATAAATTCTCTATGTTTCCCATATTTGCATTAATTTTTCCTTGAGTCATGGGACGGTTTCAGTTTGCAACTTTTCAATTTCTCATATATAACGGGTAGAAAGTTCACATGTCATTACTTTTTATTCTCCCAATCATTCCTTATTCTCTGATCTTCACTGCTCTTGAGAACCGACTCTTATGTTTTTTTCCTCTGTTCATCTTCTTCATCCTTCTTCATCTTTTGTTTCTCTGTTGTTGTTCCCCTTGACGATTTAAGCTCCAATTTGTTAGCTTCCCAAGTTCGTTTGTTTTGCTATGTTGATTTTGTAGATATAAGGACAAAACTTTTGTGTTTTCTAAAATCACCATTGTTACAGGTGAGAGAAATTTCTTTATGAGTTCTTGATTCTTTTCCTTTTGTGCTATTGCAGACATGTTTCCCCTTTTGTTTGTTTTATCTTGTCCACTGGAGTTATGATGAAGAATAAAAACCCCAAAAAGAGTTTTATTAGATTGTTCTGCTCATGCTTTGTTCTTCTTTCTTGCCCCTGTTCGTTATTGAAACTCCAGCTATTTGCAGGTTTTGATCCAATTTTGATTTTGCAGATAAAACTGCAAACATGTCTTCTCGAGGTAACATAGAGAAAGGGTCCACAGGTACCGCCAACTGATTGGGCCGCGAAGAAAAGGTTCTCTCGGTATCATGTGGATAAGCTCCCACCCTCACCCCCAATGTTGGGGACAAAATGATGTTCGCCCGAAGCGACGTCATCACCACGTCCCGATCCCGATGTGACGTTATCACCACGTCCCGATCCCGATATGACGTCATCACCACGTCCCGATCCCGAAGTGACGTCATCACCACGTCCCGGTCCCGTTCCAACTGGTGCCCGATCTGTCCTGTCCCGATCCATCCTGTCCCGAACATGCTGTCCCGATCCGGTCATTTCCGCTGGATAAGAAGATAAGGTCAACAGATGGACGGATAGGGAGATGCAACGTGGAGGTATCTGAAAGAGATAGAGTCGACAGGTGGGATGACTTGAGGACGCCACGTATTAGAAACACAGGCCACATCACTTGAAGCTGGCACACTTTCCTTTAAAAGAAAAATAGGAAGAACAGAGGGAGGGGACTGCTGCTTCTGGAACAGAGAAAAAAAGGATCTTTGTAAACACCATAACTCTAATGGAGTTTTCTGATTTGTAACCTCAAACTCATGAATAAGAACCTTTCAATTTCAGTACCCGTGGATGTAGGCTATTCAAAGCCGAACCACGTTAAATCTTTGTGTAGAATTTCTTTTATTTCTTTTGATAATTTTGTTGATGATTTTGGTTGTTTTAGGTTGATGAGAATTTCTGCCCAAACAATTTGGCGCTAGAAAAATGATTATTATGCAAAATTCCCGTTGACATTAACAACCAATGATTTGATGAAAAAACAGTAAACATAA
>JAJJMC010003761.1:1740405-1779036 GCA_023531435.1 Papaver californicum | reverse complement strand
TGTGAAAATAACTGATTGATCCATATGCTATTTTTTAATTTTGATATTCATCTGAGTGTTATAGCAATTAAAATATTAGCATAATTCTGAAATGAATTCATAGCTCATGATATTGAGTTTTAATTTTAACTCATAACTACATCATTGTGTTTCTTCTGTAACTCTCAAATAGCATTGAGTTATCTCAATTGAATGTCTATTCTAAGTCAAAATTGATCTTTAAATGCATCAAATTTGTGTCCAAAGTTATTGAGACTCATATGAAGTTCCTTATTTATCATAGAATGAGTAAATTGTAGCATGAACTTCATGTGTGTTTATCATAGAATGAATGCATCAATTGCAGGGCAGAACTATTGTAATAGCCTGAATTAGGCTGGACTACCCAGAAAACAAATAAAACTCTGCTGAATTTTCTTCCCAGTGAGTCGACTCATTGAGTTTGATCCAACTCAATTGAGCAAGACCATTTAGACCGAGTTAAATCAACTGACTCAACTAACCCATCTTTTCCTCTTGACTAGTAAACAATCTGTCTTGACTGTCTCTTGACCCCTTGACCGTTTAGTTGACTGTTAGGTGATTGTCAATTGACCATTAGCTTAACTTAAATCTCTTTGCTTATAATTTTGTATGCTGCATTCATTATTAATAAATAAAATTTTCTTAAAAAAGAAAAGAAAAAAGTAATAGTAATATAATAAATTAAATTAAATTGTTATAGCTACATAATTATTATCACAACTTCAATAGATAAGAAAAGACATATACCGGTCCACAAACATTTTTAAAAGATAAATATGCATTATCTTTTTTAATTTTCAATTATAAAGTTCATAATATTAATTGTGTATTTCAAGTAGCAATTTTAAATTTAAAAATAATTCTTAACTGTCATCATTAAATCATTCAATCATGACATACCTTAATTATTTAAGAAGCATGAGTTAATTTAATTCATAAATAGAATAATTATATAATGAGTTAGATGATGAAAATTTCTTAATTGGCATCCATCGATTATATTTTACTCGATTATTACAAATTGTCATACAGTATGAATTGATCAAATGATTTCAATAGTATCTGAATCGCATGTGATATCATGCATCATGATAGTTAATCTCATAATCATAGAAACCTATTGATTTAATATGATAAATTTTTAGTCTGAACAAATTCTAATTTGTTTGATTAGATTTAATAGTGATATTTAATTAAAAGCATGAAATCATTT
The DNA here is from genome assembly GCA_023531435.1 of Papaver californicum. Lineage (NCBI taxonomy): Eukaryota > Viridiplantae > Streptophyta > Magnoliopsida > Ranunculales > Papaveraceae > Papaver > Papaver californicum. The sequence continues at coordinate 1,777,799 of JAJJMC010003761.1, read as the reverse complement.
TTAGCTTGTACCCATTTAATATTATGGAATGTTAAGACATTTTTATGAAGTGTGAAGATACGTATGAAGGACACTTCAGAGATGCGGCAACTATGCAATAATGATGCACTGGGGGGCATGCTATAAAGAAATCAATTTTTTAGCTGAGAAATGAGTTAAGTACTGCACGCCAACTAGGTATTTCATTTTAATAATTTATTAATGCTAAATATAAATAATATATTTCGCTACTTTATGTTATATGCGTTGTACTTCTTAACATAAGGCAGCAATTAATACCTTAAGTGAGCCTTCAAGAAATGATACTTCAAATGGCTCATGCTTCACGAAGAATATTCAGTAAATACTTCAATCTATTCTGAACTTCTTTGAAAGGCGATACCTCTTATACTTCTTGCGGCAATCTGAACGCTCCTACAGGAATTATCATTCAAAAATGGGTATCTCTTCCAACCTATCATCAAATATTTTCGGAAGGCGAATACTTCTACATTCGTATACTTCTGACTTCTTAAACAACGATTACTTCGGAATAAAATGGTATTTCATCTGGATATTTCTCATCTCTTATTTAAAATATATTTCATATTTTCTTTCTATATATGCTTCTCATGTATATAGAAGAATATGGGATATGTCTTAAATAAGAAATGAGAAATGAGAAATATCTGGATGATTTTCAAGTATACTTTTCATCTACATTTCAGGTATATTTCTTACCAATATTTCTCCGTTCAGGAGACAAGAAAAGACTAGTGGGTACTTTCCCAACAAGGGAACCCATGTAAGAGTCTTGAAATAAGGCTAATGGGTCCATCCCCAAAGAGGGGACCCATGTAAGAGTCTTAATAAAATGATGGACCACACATAATTTACTCCATGCCCGAGATAAATTAGGTGTGTGTTCCTACTAAGCTCTGTGGCTAGGAGATATGATAAGACTATTGGGTCACAGAACCCATGAAAGAGTCTTGATATATGATAAGACTATTGGGTCACAGAACCCATGAAAGAGTCTTGATATTTGATAAGACTATTGGGTCGCAGAACCTAAGTAAGAATCTTGATACAAAAAGAGTACGTTCGGGACCAACCCTGTATCTTACCCCGGGCTCGGGTTTGTTTCGTATGTGTGGGATCTCGAACATCATAACTCCATGGAAGGAGGTGCTTCGTCGCAAAAAATTCCCACCCAGGGTTCAAAGAAATCTTGCGGTAAAAAACTAACAATCTTTATATATATGTATATACAAAATTTTATTTTGCAGGGACAAAAATACAACATAAAATGAAAAAGCACAAGCAACATCAACCACCACATTATGGTTCGGGCGAGACGAGAAGTCGTTTTCTTAAGAGTTTTTCTTCAAACAACTCTCAAGAAAAGGAGCCAAGTTGTTGGGGACAAAATGATGTTCGCCCGAAGCGACGTCATCACCACGTCCCGATCCCGATGTGACGTTATCACCACGTCCCGATCCCGATGTGACGTCATCACCACGTCCCGATCCCGAAGTGACGTCATCACCACGTCCTGGTCCCGTTCCAGCTGGTGCCTGATCTGTCCTGTCCCGATCCATCCTGTCCCGAACATGCTGTCCCGATCCGGTCATTTCCGCTGGAAAAGAAAATAAGGTCAACATATGGACGGATAGGGAGATGCCACGTGGAGGTATCTGAAAGAGATAGAGTCGACAGGTGGGATGACTTGAGGACGCCACGTATTAGAAACACAGGCCACATCACTTGAAGATGGCACACTTTCCTTTAAAAGAAAAAGAGGAAGAACGTAGGGAGGGGACTGCTGCTTCTGGAACAGAGAAAAAAGGAATCTTTGTAAACACCATAGATCCAATGGAGTTTTCTGATTTGTAACCTCAAACTCATGAATAAGAACCTTTCAATTTCAGTACCCGTGGATGTAGGCTATTCAAAGCCGAACCACGTTAAATCTTTGTGTAGAATTTCTTTTATTTCTTTTGATAATTTTTTTGATGATTTTGGTTGTTTTGGGTTGATGAGAATTTCTGCCCAAACACCCAATGATCCATTCATCCCGCACGAGCTGTTGTTCGTGCGAAAACTGTTATTTCAGGGACCAAGTCTGCTGCAGGTGGTGCCAGATGCAAGGAAGTACGGCGGAAAAAGAGACGTGCGGGTGAAGACCATAGCTGAAAACATATTGATCTGGAGGCTTTTAAGAAGAAACATCAGTTGGAGCAGTTTAATGTTTACTTCTACAATGAAGGTGATGATCTGACGCTCGAGATGATCAAGGGTTATCCTTACAATCATCTTCATTTATTGACCACCGTTGGTGCATTGGAAGTTGGTCTCCAACTTCCACTGTACAAATATCTGGATTCTTTCTATTACGACATTCTGGCCAAGCGTGGGAGTCTTGATAAATCAATTAGATGCCGATCTTTTGCTCAGTATAACGTTAACTGATGGCGTGTTAATAATGAATGCTACAAGTGTAGCAAAGGGGAGACCAATATGCGGTGCTATACTCCTGATCCTTCACAGTGCAGCTGGTATTACGCCGACAACTTCAACACCTCGACCGCTCCCCGAGAAATAACGTCTCCGCCAACATCACAACCATCAGTGGCACCTCACTCCGATAGTGATTTAAGGTCCATGGGGCTATGGTTAAGCGCCTCTGGATACGTATTTTCCTCGCTCGACTCCCCCAGATCATTATGGTCCATACTACCCCTTGCGGTTAGACTTCAAAGGGTTCAATTTTTTAGATGGTGATATCGAGGTAAGCCGCTCTTCTTTTTTTTTTGATCGGTCAAGAGGAAATTCATTGAAAAAGAGGAGGTACTTAGGGGGTACCTCAACCCAATAAACACTAACAAAAACTAACTAAGAGGAACAAAGAAAGAAAGAGGAAAGACATGAAAATAAAAACAGAAGACACACATCAATGGGGCCGAAATAGTGAGTCCCAAAGAGCTATAACCATATTGACGGTTAGACCTAGTATTTTTATGTTCGATTCGGCCCAAAAGAAAGCTTGAATTTTAACGCTTCTAGTTATACTTTCCAATCTTTTTTTTTTGTTTGCGAAAACTCTTGCATTGCGCTTCCTCCAAATACTCCACCAAATAGCAACCGGGATGTTGTTCCAAATTTGACTAAGGCGATCGTCACCCGAATTGAGCTTGAATTACGTTATCACTGTCGTTTGTTTTCACATGAAGATTCTCATGCTTTTTAGTCTTTTTAGGAGCGGGATGAGGAAAGTTTTGAACAGGCTCCATGTACAAAGAGGAAAGCCACCTCTGCAGATGATAAGGTACAGTTGTTGTTCCGTTTGATGTGGCGTACGTATCACTTTTCCTTCTTTAATACCGAACAAGTGGAGGCCAAGCCTGTTTCTGTTGTCTCCTCTAATACCGAATAAGTAGATGCCGAAATTGACAAGGTGATAATAGTCCAGGAGGAGAAGGAGAAGGTAAGGGGGGTAAAGACCAAGAAGGAGGTTACGGGGCGAAGCTGAGAAAGTGGGTGAGTCCACCTCTGAGCGGGAGGAGAGTGATCTTCCCAGAGGTAATGTGGAAAACATAACCCCGGGGTGTAAATGATTTGGAACGTACTCCTTCTCTGTCTCCTCACCAAATTCAAAAAGATGGGATCTGGATTTTTTTCAGGATACGCAGCTGTCCCTTAACTTTGGTAAGGGATGCAGGGTGTTGAAGTTTCCTTCGGACAGGAGTTTGCAAATGTGGCCTCTGGATCACATTCGGATAGGAAGACCATGGCGGAGACTTCCTTTCCGCCGCTTTCTCCTCTATTTGATCAGTGGGAGCTCAGTTCCGTGTATGGAGAGGAGGACCCAAAAAATACTACAGTTGGTGGTGAAGAAGCTGCCACTGATGGAGCCGAAACTCGTGCTTCTGTAACTGAAAAGGGGAAATGAGTGGTTTCTGATCCCAAGTCCTCTTCTTTTTCTATGGAGGATAAAGAGGCCGCATACCGATGGTTTAAGTTCAAGGGTTTCTTTCCGTTCCTCATCAGTCTTCATCTGATGCAGCGGTTCGTGATCGTATGAGAACTTCTTCTTATGATGCGGTGCGCGACATCTGGTTGCATGATCATGGCAGGCTTGTGCACGCTAACTTCGGCTTCATCCATCCTGCAACTATTGCGGAGATTACTGTTGTAGTCAATGGTGAGGCCTACTCATTCCCCGAGCAAGCCATAATCTCTCTAAGTTCCCGTGCTTGATCATTAGTTTCGACATCAAGTCTTGTCCTTTATGAAATTCTTATCCTGTTTTGCATTTTCTCACCTTGCTCGGAGCCAGCACTTAGTTACACTCTCTTTTAATACTTTAAGGCTAGGTCTGCAACGATGGAGACCATGTTAAAAAACTAGATGCATGTTCTAATCACAATATAAGAATATACAGATTAATGCGGAAGCAAGAGAAAGGGATTATAAATACCTCCAGCCATTGCTTTTAATCTTAATCCTTTGAAGCTTGCCCTAATTTATGAATTGATGTGAACTTTGGTGCCAAACTCTCTTTCTCAATTGTAGATGGTGTATTCAGGATATGAGAATGGTTTTGGTGACCTTTTTGTTCTGTTTTCTATCTTTCTGAAAAAACTAACCCTAGTCATCATAGAGCAGTTACCGATAGATATAGAGATGGGTTTTCTGAAGGTGAGAGAGAGTAGTGGGGCTAATGGGGCTAATGGATCACATATGCCTTTTTCCCCTTTATTTCAGCCCAATGAGAAAAAGTCTAACATTCTCCCACTTGATCCATTTCACGAAAGACTCCATATACGGATCATGGCGATTAATCCTCTTTAGAGCAAGAATGTTCTTCCATGTATCACAATATACTTCGCCTTTCACCACTCATACTTAACTTAACGAATAAACCATATGTTTACTCTAGGTCAAACTGTAATGACATTTCTCAACAAAATAACTGAAGTAAGTACGTACATAAATTCCAAATGAGAAATAATCCAACTAAAATAAAAGCTTTAGAAAACCATAAAATAATGTACTACATTATAGGACCAAGTCCCATCCTTACTACATGATCCTTGAATCCTTTAATTTGCATGCCTTTAGTCAAGGGATCAGCTATCATCAATTCAGTGCTAATGTGTTCAATGATCACTTTCTTTTCCTGCACACGTTCTTTTATGGCTAGATACTTTATGTCGATGTGTTTACTTCGACTTCCACTCTTATTATTCTTAGCCATAAAACCAGCAGTTGAATTGTCACAGTACATTCTTATTGGTCGGCTAATAGAGTCAACAACTCTTAGCCCAGAAATGAAGCCTTTCATCCATACACCATGTGAGGTAGCCTCAAAACAAGAAACGAACTCAGCCTCCATTGTAGAAGTGGCCGTCAAGGTCTGCTTGGCACTCCTCCAGGATATTGACCCATCAACTAGCATGAACACGTATCCTGATGTGGATTTGCGCGAATCATTGCAGCCTCCAAAGTCAGAATCGGAGTACCCTACCACTTCAAGACTGTTTGTCCGTCTATACATAAGCATGTAATCCTTAGTACCTTTAAGGTATCTTAACACTTTCTTCGCAGCCTTCCAGTGATCGATTCATGGATTACTCTGATATCTTCCTAATACTCCAACGACATATGAAATGTCGGGTATGGTACAGACCTGAGCATACATAATGCTACCAACAGCTGAAGCATATGGAACGTTTTTCATTCGTTCCCTTTCAATGTCGTTCCTGGGGCATTGGTCCAAACTGAACCGATCGCCTTTTACAATGGGTGCTATACTTGGTGAACAATCTTTCATACCGAATCTTTCTAAGACTTTGTTGATAGAGGATTCTTGAGACAAACCTAAAATGCCTCGAGATCTATCTCTATGGATCTTTATGCCAATGACATAAGACGCCTCACCCATATCTTTCATATCAAAGTTACTTGAAAGAAATTGTTTCACCTCATACAGTAATCCTTTATCATTGGTTGCGAGCAAAATATCATCCACATACAACACAAGGAAACATATCTTGCTCCCACTGACCTTAAGGTATATACATTGATCCATAGCATTTTCTTCGAATCCAAATGAAGTAATGACTTTATGAAATTTCATATACCATTGTCGAGAAGCTTGTTTCAACCCGTATATGGATTTATTAAGCTTACAAACCAAATGCTCACGATCTTTAGAGGCGAATCCTTCAGGTTGTTTCATATAAACCTCTTCCTCTAAATCACCATTGAGAAATGCCGTTTTCACATCCATCTGATGTAGCTCTAAATCAAAATGAGCTACTAATGCCATCACCACTCGGAAGGAATCTTTCTTTGATACAGGAGAAAAAGTCTCTGTGTAATCGATTCCTTCCCTTTGAGTGAACCCTTTGGCAACGAGTCTAGCCTTATGTCTCTCGATGTTGCCATGCGAGTCTTTCTTTGTTTTAAAGACTCGCTTGCATCCAATGGCTTTTACACCATCGGGCAACTCGGCGAGATCCCAAACTCTGTTGGATGCCATAGAGTCCATCTCATCATTCATGCCATTCATCCATAAAACTGAATCTCTAGAATTTATGGCTTGTGAAAATGACATAGGATCATTATCGGCTCCAATGTTACAATCCGAATCTTGCAGATACACTAAATAGTCACTAGAAATAGTTGATTTTCTTGCTCTATTAGATCTCCTCAATGAAACTTGTTCAGCCTCACGATGAACAATTTGTTCCTCCTCACGGTGAACAATTTGTTCCTCATTACCATCATGATCTATTAGATTGTTGTCAACTTGTGGAACCTCAATGGTTGGTTGTATAACACGCAATTTATCCTGAGGTGCGTGAATAACAATCAACTTATCACTTGAAACAGTAGGTGGAAGTTGATCAATATCATTTTCAGGAACAATATCCTGAAATTGATCACTCCCACTAATCAAGTCATTCTCAAGAAATTTAGCATTTCTGGATTCCACAATTCTAGTGCTATGAGACGGACAATAGAATCTATAACCTTTAGACCTTTCAGCATATCCAATGAAATGCCCACTAATAGTCCTTGGGTCTAGCTTCTTCTCTAGTGGGTTGTACACTCTCACTTCAGACGGGCATCCCCAAATGCGTACATGTTGCAAACTCGGTTTCCATCCTTTGAATAACTCAAAAGGCGTCTTTGAGACGGCCTTGGAAGGAACCCGGTTTAATATGTACGCTGCCGTCTTAAGAGCTTCTACCCATAAAAATGATGGAAGTTTAACATTACTTCTCATACTTCTTACCATGTCCATTAAGGTTCGGTTTCTTCTTTCTGCTACACCATTCTGGTCTGGAGAACCAGGCATAGTGTATTGGGCAACAATCCCATGCTCTTGAAGAAATCTTGCAAATGGATCTGGTGCTTGTCCGTTCTCTATGTATCTACCATAGTACTCTCCACCTCTATCTGATCTCACAATCTTAATGTGCTTACCTCATTGTTTCTCTACTTCAACCTTAAACAATTTAAAGGCATCCGTAGCTTCGTCTTTAAAACGAAGTAAGTAAAGATACATATATCGTGAATAATCATCTATGAAGGTGATAAAGTATTTCGGATCATTAGCGTTCATGTCTGGACAACAAATGTCCGTGTGTATGATCTCTAATAGGTTTGAACTTCTCTTGGCACCAATTTTGTGTTTGTTAGTTTGCTTTCCCACTAATGCAACCAACACAAGTATCAAAATCAGTAAAGTCTAAAGTACTAAGTACCCCATCCTTTACCAATCTCTTAACTCTCTCAATGGAGATATGTCCCAATCTCCAGTGCTACAAAATTGAGGAGTCCTCATTCACAATACATCTTTTTAACCCAGAATTAACATGCATAGAACTTTCAGTGATATTATTTTGCAAATAAAGACGATATAAACCATCAGACAAAATACCATAACCAATAACTTCAGAATTTCTGAGAATACTAAAGCCAGAATTCGAAAAGTTAAAGGAAATTCCTAAAGGTACAAGTCTTGAAACTGAAATCAAGTTTCTAGTGAAACCTGGTACATAAAAAGTCTTTTCTAAATGCAAAGTAAAACCACTACTTAAAATTAAACTGCATGCCCCAACAACTTCCACATGTGAACTCATCTTACTACCTGAATAGATGTAGTGTTCACTTCCCATTGGTTTCCTTAGGTTTGTCATACCCTCTAAGGTATTCGAAACATGAATTGTAGTACCAGAATCAATCCACCATGTATTATGATTAATATTAACCATATTAGATTCATAAACAAACGCTAAAAAATTATCACCCTTTAATTCAGGAATGTCATAATTGACATCAGAAATATTTTCAGTTAAAATTGCTGCAAAGAAAAATATATACATGCTTAATATTTGAGACTTAAACTTAATCATGATTTACCAATGCAAGTCATGTATAAAAATATGAATCTAGTGACATAAAACTTGCATGTGGGCTAAAGTCATACTCAAATTAGATTCATAACTAATGATGAAACTATTAAACCATATTCATTCCTTAATTCCTGGGGGTAGATTAAGGAACACAATTTAATATTTCATCCCAATTAATCATACAAATATAATAAAATTTCCTGTGGGCATATTTCATCATATTACGTATGATTAATAACAAACTTATGTCTAGTTTCCACATGTGATTTCTTAAGAAAATTTTAAATAACTAGAGATGCTGTGGCTACTCTCTATTTACTAAAATTATTAAATCACTTGACATAATCTTTGTTTATGTACAATCCTAATGGTCATAATATATATAACTAATTACTTATAACCGCACATGTCAACAAATAACAATAATAATACAAATATTTTAGAACAAAAATTAATATGATTAAACATATTATACTGACCGAAAATTTAGAAGGTCACATTCCCAAAGTTCATTTTAATTTGAGGTATGAATTTATTCATTTCGTGTACTTAACGTTTCGTATTTGAATTCGCGGAATGAATTCGGCCAAATAAATTCCATAACTCCAACAAGCCTTTTGGACCTAACAAAGACACTACAACCACTTTGAAGCAGATGCCTTCTAGGTTGACCTTTATTTAAGCTATTGAGGATGTATTCCTAATGTTCTTAATCTTGAAACTATAGCAATTTTTAACTAGTGATAAACTGAAAACAAATCTACTTAATATGCCAATATTGAACGTTAAGCAATTGCCCTTATAGCTCAGTGGTAGAGCAACAGACTTGTAAACTGAAGGTCCGCAGTTCAATCCTGCGTCAAGGAATTTATTTTTGTTCAAAATGCAAATTTGAGTCCAAGACCTTTTAAGATCCGAACTTGCGGTCTAACATTTCAAATGTCTACCCATTAACCACTGTTCCACACCGTAATTGTTATTCTGTAGTTGTTATTCTACTAAGTGTAGTTTATTCTACGAAGTTTACCTTCCCTTAAATCATCGGAAGAGACAAGTCTACTGTGAAATAAAATTCCTGCTCTAAAGTTTGCAGTATTCTGAACAACTCGGTACTTTGCCATGCGAACAAATTGAAGTTTTAACTTGGACGTTCTTACTATATGTGTTTAACAAATGTGCAGGCTCTGGAGACGAAAAGGTTGTTCAAACTAGATCATATGTTACAAATCTATATGCATGTTGCATTATCACATAACCATTAAGTATCACATTCCATAAAATAGAATCATACAATTTCTCAAACAACTCATATGCATCACATTCCAAATTCTATATAACAAGATTTCAAACGGAAAAATATCTAGGAATGTGTACAGACAGTTTAGACAGAACCAGAGAAAAAAATAATAATGTTGTTTTCAAGCAAGACAGAGATGATTATGGCTCTGATACCAAATGTTAAAAAACTAGATGCATGTTCTAATCACAATATAAGAACATACAGATTAATGCGGAAGCAAAAGAAAGGGATTAGAAATACCTCCAGCCATTGCTTTTAATCTTAATCCTTTGAAGCTTGCCCTAATTTATGAATTGATGTGAACTTTGGTGCCAAACCCTCTTTCTCAATTGTAGATGGTGTATTCAGGATATGAGAATGGTTTTGGTGACCTTTTTGTTCTGTTTTCTATCTTTCTGAAAAAACTAACCCTAGCCATCATAGAGCAGTTACCGATAGATATAGAGATGGGTTTTCTGAAGGTGGGAGAGAGTAGTGGGGCTAATGGGGCTAATGGATCACATATGCCTTTTTCCCCTTTATTTCAGCCCAAAGAGAAAAAGTCTAACAGACCAATAATCGTTAAACCGAATAAGATCTTGTTGTGGCCAATACCGAGATAACCGAACTGATGAGGCAGCTGAACGTGAATAGTCTGGTGAATCAGAGCGGTGAAGACTTGAAGCGGGAGGTTGAGATTATTCACAAAGAACTTGAAGATTATCACAGCCAAGGTTTGGATTCTAATCTATTTTCCTTACTCTACGCTTACTTCTCTTCTTTTCTCTTTCTGAAATAGCTTTCCTGGTGGGCAACGAGGGGTTCAGATGTTTTGAATAAATTTCGGTCTAGTAATTCACGACTCGTGTCACGGGTACGGGCTTTTTGGATTGAGAATATTCAGCCGAGGCAACGATAGAATATGATCAGGCAGATGAGGTGAACGCTATGAAGGCGGTATATCGTGAGTTTAAAGCGGAACGTATTTACAATCGTAACACCTTAGGCTCCCTTCGAAAAGAGACTAGTGCTGCATTTAGCTGGACAAAGGATTCTCTTTCTGACGCTACACAACGGATTTTTGAATTGGAAAGTAAGGCCCGTAAACGTAATATGGAGTGGCATGATATCTTTGCCCAAATTCTTGCATCTTCTGATGCGCCCAGAGGTTCCCAATCCTCTGATTTCTTTCGACTGCAGCTTATAAAGATCGTGATACTGATTTTGCAGATCCTCATGTGTTTTCAAAAGCTTCGCTTGAGGCCCGAGACAAAGTATCTAGGCTTTTAGAAGTTGAGCGTATCAATAACGTGAAAAGCACCAAGTCCAGAAAGGGATCGAAGGTATTACTAATTAAGTTAACCGGTTACGTCCTGCGGGGTCCATAAGGCAGGTAGAGTTAGATCAGTGCCAACTCGATCTTTGCGATCTTAACCTTGACTACAAAAAATGCTCTAAGGAATGATGGGATTTTATTTATACCGCAAATGAACAGCTATTGTTAAAATAGTATACAAATATGGATTCGTTCCACAGGGATTTAACAATCGTAATTTCTAAATTTTAATTAATTAATATACTAATAACAAAGAAAATATTTTTAATGAATAAATTAAATAAATAAAAAGATAAAATAAATATACAACTTTAATCGACCAGGAAGAGACGAAGCTAGGGTTTTGGATTCCACTATTTCTTAAGTTTGTAAAGTTAACAATTTAATATCTCGAAAAATTACTCTTAAAAATACTCAAAACCATATTGAACCTAATCTCATGTTTTGGAAGATAAAACGTTTAAAATTAATTATACGACTTTCGTCGTTGCACAAAGAATATAACCTCCTTCGCTTATAAAAGATCAACAATTTTAAAACCGTCCAGAATAATTAAAATGAAGCATTTTAGAAGAGAAATTATTAGTCATGAATAACACAAAAAATAGTATAAATATGTCTAAGAAATTAAATATTAAAATTAAATATCAAAAATAGTTTCTTCTTCCACCCTAGTTGAGGAGTTTAGCTAGTCATAGCAATTGAAGTACAAGAGAATAGAAAAGAAGTCATTTTATTACTTTTATAAAGATTTACAAGAAAGTACTGACCATTCGTGTCGCTGAAAGATTAAAATCTATTGAATTGATTAACGAGTTAACAACATCTTTAGTTTGCAGTAAAACAGGCACAGACGTTCCATGAACTGTTGAAGAAACCGTCGTAGAAGCTGTTGAATTGGCAACGGTTTGAGCGACAGTTCTCAACTGACTTTTGTTCTTCCTCTTCTTCTTCCTCCTCTACTCGACCTGGTTTGCTGAGAAAAATTCTGAATTTTTCTTCCTTGTGTCTCTGGCCAAGCCAGCTTCCCCTTTTTGTTTCACTCGACCTCCTTTATATACTAGAACTCCAAATCTTCTCCAAATCCTCGATATTAACTCCTCAAATCTTCTCTCTTTTTTGAAAAAACATATTCTCGTCTGTAAAAGCAATTTTGATCCTGATTTTCTTTCTCGAGTAAAACTCGATATCTTCTTTGTTTCTTTTTTGTTATACTTGTCAGCAAAGACTAAAGAGTAAGATAGCAACAGAATCACATGAAATTAAGAAAGAAAATCCTTAGTTTCACGTGAGTTCTTTTCTCCCTAAAATTCGAGTTTAACCGAGATTTCTTTGGTCTGTTCTTTTTTTCAATCTGTATACAAATCATTTAATTAAGGAAAGAAGTTATCTTGTCTTAAAACCAAAAATATCTCCACGAAATCTTCAAAGTAAGTTACGCACAATGTAAAAGAATTCTCCCGCCAAATATCTTCTTTTGAACTTAAAAGGAAGGTGGGTGCCTTTGTCAAAGAGTCGAGTGCCTTTATCACTTTAGGTGTCTTTAGCAATTTTTTGGTGCCTTTATAACTTTTAAGCCGATTTTTTTCATAATTATTTATTCTTCGAAAATACCTTCAAATACAATAAAATGACATTATTAATTCAAAAATCAAGTGATAGAAATATAAATATGAGCTCAAATAAGACATAAAGTTGTGTCTATCAAGGAGTATGATTTCCTCGACGACACCCTTGACGTAGTTGCTCACGAGATAGAAGAATCTGAATTCCTCGAAAGAGGTAGTTTGCCGCTTTATGTTAGCCTTTTTCTCATCTGTATTTTTTCATGACCCGTTTCTTGTGTTGATTGCGCAGGACACGAGGAGAATCTTCAACTTGCAATGAAAAATTTGACAAGGTTGCCCTAGTTATCCAGGAAGGCAATACTAAGAATTCTAAGGGGTTTTCTAATTCTCTAGATAAGTGTGCGAAGATGTCCGGTGTTGAGGTCCTTGATTTGAAGCGGGACTTGGAGTGGTGTATTCTAAGTTGTCGCCGTTCAAGTTGGAAGTGCACATTCATGAAACGTTAGAGGTAAACAAAGTATTGGATAAAGTCGAGCATGATGGTTGTGAGAAGAAATATAAACGTCGTCTCGTACCCGCACGTTCGGGATATCCATTGGGTTCATCCGTCCCACCAATCAGGGCGCTAGTGCTTCGAAGTCTATAACCTAACTTTCTTCGAAATAGATTTCATTTCTGAACTGGTTATCTTGTCCTTTGTTTATCTTGTTGTTGATATGTATGTTGCCGATGTTTTTTTTTTCTCGTTGCACCTTCATAATATTTTTTGCTTGTATAAGACACAACTTGTTGGACCATATTTTTTATTGCTTATTTCTTTTTTAATGAAACATATCCCTTTTTGGTTTGTACTACTATGTTTTATCATGTTTGATTCCCTGCATCGCATGAACGTTTTAAATTTATTTCCACTGGGGTAAGATAGTTTGAATGTTAAGTCGCAAGGTTGCGAACGTGGTGCATGGAATGCGCAGTGATACCCGTTCTACAGAGATATTGTGTTTTTTCATGTTGCACATCTCTTTCTTATGAAAATCATTTTGTCATACACTCATAGACACTTACGGGGATGCTCGGAGAGATTACACATGTGTTTTGCCCAGTATGTTGTGTTTGTGGACTTGTGATGCTTTCACTGGTATGTAATGCTCATGTATATGCCGTGTAAAAACTGACACGATCATCATAGCCACAAACCAGTATCTTGACAGCATGAAAGTACCCTTTCCAGGTATTTCAAAATAAGACTTATCCAAGCACCACTAAATTCCTTCGTAAGAAGGAAATTTTATCTGAAAACGCCATATTGCATCAATAAGAAAGACAAAACATAGTATAAAGATATAAATTAGGTGCACAAATAATACATTTGAATTGTATTTTAAAATAATAGATCCTTAAAAAAAATCCATCTCTTTTAAGAGCATGAACAAAAAAATAAAATATTGACAAATGATAACTAAACAACTGAAAAGCTAACAACTGAAATCTAGATAGTTGAACAGCTGAAAAGTTAACAACTAAAAGATGGAAAGATGAAAACCTAACAACTAACAGCTGAAATGAAATCTAGATAACTGAACATCTTAAAGTTGGAAAAATAAAAATCTAGATAACTAAACAACTGAAAATCCAACAACTGGAAAGCTGGAAAACTAGATAGCAAAACAGCTGGAATAAAAAACTAAAATTGACAGTTGAAAGCTAAATAGCTAAACTAAAAATTGAAAAATTAGATAAGATAAAGAACTGAAAGCTGAAAAACTAATAACTGAAAGCTAAAAGCTAATTAAGAGAGAGCTCACCTAACACCTAATAGCTGAAAAGCTATAGCTACATCTATAAAACTTTAAGTAACATGAGTTAAACTTAATAACTAACTTTTAAAGAACACCAACTTAACAGTTCCAGCTCTTCTAGGAGCATAAACTTAAAATAAATAAATAATAATAAAAATATAAATCAATTAAAAAATTAAAAATATATTATTATTACCAAGTTCTAGTACTGAACTTGAGGGCTAATTAAGGTCCTAAATTCAGATCTCAAAACAGCTGAACAGATAGAAATCTCAATAGCAAAGGCTCTTCAAAGTTTAAAAGTTGAAGAGCAAAAACACGTTTAAAGCTAAAATAACTAAATATATTGTGGCTAAAACGAAGCAAAAAACCCACCTATAAAAGATTACAGATATTTGTAAGTACCCAAGAGCTGCCACTAAGCTGGAAACAACTAACATGGAGGTAGTCAAATGAGAATTGTATAGACTTACATAGATTTTCATTTAAGTGACTTCCGAAGATTCTCTTGAAATCTGTAGATTTCTATTGATTATATGAGAGTATTTTAGAGAGTCTATGTGACTTATACATACAAACCTAGTGGATATCTAGAGAGTTTTTGTGATTGATAGAGACAAAAAAATGTATAACATTTAATAAGAAATTCAAAATATCTACCAACTTTTTTTATTATGCACGATACAACGTTAACAAAAGTACCATGAGTACCTAGTAAAATATGTGTTCATTATAAAAATAAATTGCATTGTTGTCCTATGCTTATGTTTTCATTAATCTATTTACTTCACTCATCCCACCACTAAATTGAATATTTCGTAGGAGTAGACAGTTCACTTACGTATATTTATATATATGTATGCAATCTTTTTAAATATACGTATCTCAAACGTATTACTATTTGGTTTTACTCCCATATACAAGTATTTCAAAATCATGTATTTTTCTAACCAATCATCAACAAAAATAAAAAAAAATCATGTTTTTTTCTCTAATAATTCATCATGTATTTATATTCTATGTCATTTTTCCCCCATAAGCTAGTTGTCGCTAATATATGATAGATGACTAGTATGTTAATTTAATATACCTGCAAAAGCATATATCAAATGGCAAGATTTTCTTAAGGATAATACATCGTAGCTTAATTAATCAATATTAGTTTAAATGTTCGATACACAAGAGAAAAAAAAAAGTTGAACGTATAAAATAAAATCAACAATAGCTTCAAAGTCTCCCAAAATATCACCTATTTTGGAGAGACTTTGGCCAAGCTTATTTTCACATAAAAGTCTCTCAAAGTCCCTGAAAATTACAAATCCATGACTTTAAAGTTTATATCCAATAACATGAGTATTTAAAGGACTTTTTAGAAGTCTCTAACCAATAACAAAGAGTTTTTGAGAATTTCAGAAACTTAAATAAAATCATTATTCACTAACAAAGGTGCTTAAGATACTCTTTTAATGTCTCTAACGAATAACAAAAGATTTAAGATCTCTCTGGAACTCTCTGTAATTCTCAATTCACTAACCTCCGGTAAAGCTCCTAAAAAAGGGATCTGAGAAGAACTACATTGGCTTGATCTCTCAAGGGGTATGTAGGCAGTCACATGATGATGCAACCAGAACTTGTAAAAAGCTTTATCTTACCTTACAAGCTTTATCTCTTATTGGGAAAAATAAGAATCTAGAGTTTTCAATAAACAAGGTTCTACACTTGTTTACAAAAAGACTGGGGGATAATAAGTATGTAGATAGTGAGTAGGTATGAACTAGCTACCTAAAGCTGAAACATGAAATGGTTACCCGAGCTTTAAGCTCAAAGACGCAAGCTAAAACCTCAAAAATCAAAAGTCCAAGCTCGAAGGTATAATTACTGAGCTCAACATATCTTATAAAATTTTATAGTATAAACTAAGTCTCACACTAGTTTATATAAAACTGGGGGCTAATATATATTTGAAAAAAATATGTATCTACGAATATTTGTAGGTTGTTAATAAGAAAAGAGCTCAACAAAGCAGTTCAAGTTTAGAAGCTAAAGACCTGGAACCTGGAAGCTAAAGCCCGAAGATGAAACTAAATGGTAAAATTGTAATTCTATAATTAAAAGCCTTAGATAACCTTCTTGTGAATGTTTAAATAACCACTTACAAGGATAAGTGGGGAATCTTCTTCTCTCTTCTCTATCTCATTCTTAGATTCACTTTCTCTCCTAAGTAAAGTAAATCTGCAGATACCTGTAATATCAAGATTCATAGTAAAACGCACAAAAAC
The DNA here is from genome assembly GCA_023531435.1 of Papaver californicum. NCBI lineage: Eukaryota > Viridiplantae > Streptophyta > Magnoliopsida > Ranunculales > Papaveraceae > Papaver > Papaver californicum. Next base: position 1,761,130 of record JAJJMC010003761.1, on the reverse strand, counting down.
CTGCCATGAAGGTAGGTCTTTAAGACCGAATCATAAAAATATATCTCCATCTTCTCATTTCTGCAACTCTAACTTGAATCATTAACTTTGTGAAGATCCATACAATAATCGGTATCTTCAAACACATTCACCGTAAGCTAAGAGGAATGTTCTCAAAAGAGTGTGTGCCATAGGACCAGCTAAATAACAAACATTTGACATCATCTGTTAGCTGTTTTGGGTGCTTGAACTTTCCTTGAAAAAATCTTCCATTGCGCTCAAGCCAAACAATCCACCATATAGCAAATGTGATCATTTTCCATAACTTCTTCTTTCTTAAATTACCCTTTCTTCGATTCTACTCCCAAATAGTTGTCTCGACATCTTCACGAAAAACCCAAGCTAAGTTGAAACTTTGGAAATTTCAAAATTGTCCTTGTCTCCTCACAATGTAAGAAAAGATGAGCTTTCTTACAAAGAATGCAGCCATTCACAATAGTAGGAGAAGCATTATAGCAAGGGCACAAATTTTCTTAGCCCAATTTAAAAAATGATTGTTGCAATTGTTGGTTCGCACTTCTGCTGGTGTTGATTCCGAATTCATTCTCTGCAAGGCGCGGATTGAGAAAATACTTAAGTACCTGCATAGGTTTTGGTAGAGAAGAAATGTATTGCACTCGGAAAAAAGATTAGATGGACAAAGAAAAACAGAACAAAAAAAAATTATCAGTTTGATTCAAAGACGACTTCATTAGTATACTGCCTCTTATTACATTTTTCATCAATTTGGTAACACCACAACCATCTTTTGCCAAACAATTTTCAATTGAGCCTCTTATTTAAAATCCAAGTAGAAAATACATGAACACAAACTTTACAGTATACAGAATTTTAAACTTAGATAGTGTAAGGAGCTGGTTTAGGCAAGTTCTTAACAAGACCACACATGTTGTAGTTGTCAGGAATGTTGTATTCATCTCTGAGAGATCGAGCCGGTGAAAGAACGCTGAAGTACATTTGCTGACCCAAGTAGTACTTTTCCCAAAGGTTAGACCTTAAGTTCCACATACCTGCATTATCGAAGGTAAGCATAATGGCAGCCCAAGTACCAGGGTAAACCTGAATTGTGTGCCTGCTTACAGCATCGAGTAAGTTGTAGTGCTTTCTCTTCTCTGGAGTCCATTTTCCTGCTTCAATTGCAACAGCGAAGAAAGAGTACCCATCCAAATGATATGACTGCATTGACTTCTCGTGGTTTTCGAATATGATTTCAATAAAGTCACGATAAGTTGCATTAAGAACGTTGGGTAAAACAGTGATCTTGGTGTCACTCTGTGCGGTTGGATCGTCAACAATTGTGTTGTACTTGAATACCTTCTCAGGTACTTGGAAGTATTCAGAAAGCTTGAGAGGGGTCTCTGGGTTGGTGTGTGAAACACCGTTAATGGCATAACGAAGCTTACCGTTGACCTTTGAAGCAGAGTTAACGATCTTGATGGTGCGGGTAATGTTGATACCACCATAGTGGTAAGAACCTTGTGGGTTGGGACGAGCAGCACTGGCGGTAAGGTTCCATCTGAAGGAACGGAATTGATTGAGTGACCAAATTAGACTAGTAGGTGCCTCTGGAAGATCAGGAGAAGCAGGGGCACTGCTTCCTTCATAACGGATCAACCCGGTGGCGTTGGTGCTCTCCTTGATGAATCTAGAAGAAGCAACCATGTAGTAGTCTCTTGGTTCTTTATCAGCTGTAACCAAAACTGAGTAACACTGACCAACATGAACGTCAAGTGACTCGTAGCTGTTCTGAACAACGTGGGAACCGTCCATCTCAACCAACTGTATCATATGACCTTGAATCCTGAAATTCAATGTACTCTTGATACCAACATTGCAAATCCTGTACCTGTAAGTCTTACCAGGCTTCATGGAGAAGAGTGGTTCGTTCTTATCAGCACCTTTACCGGACTTACCGTTAATGAGGACACCGTCGGGTCTGTTAATAGATCGACCGCTGTCCAAAACATTCCTTAAGACTTTGTGGTCAGTAGTGTACCAATCACCAATGAGGACGGTGTAATCATCTTCGGGATCAGCAAAGGGAACAGGGATGAGGAGACGGCTGTTAACGCGTAGACCACCGAAACCACCGGAAGCTTTATGGAAAGCCGTGCTAGGGAAGTAAAAGTAACTACCAATCTGATCCTTAACCTGGAAATGGTAGGTGTAGTTAGTACCAGGAAGGATTGGGCAGTTAGTCCCGGGCATACCATCTTGCCATGAATTCTTCCTGTGTTGAATACCATTCCATGAGAATAGAAGTGGCTCATCAAGATTGTTGAAGACATTGATGACAATGTTGTTGTTTGTAGTAGAGTTGATGTTAGGACCAGGGAATTGATTGTTGATGAGAATGCCTTGTTGTGGGACTCCAAGAGGCGAGATGGTGCCATAAGTAACATTCCATGTAAAGAACAGATATGGGTCTTCAGCTCTAATCAAAGCAGTTGTTGATAGACACACCAACAATGCAAGAAATGTACTTGCTCTAGCAGCCATCTCTCTGATCTTACTTTTCTTCCCTAGCTCCCTCAAAACCCTCTCCTTTTTTTATATATAAAAAAAAATAAGAAAAAAATAATATAGTAAACAATAATAATTCCCTTAAAAAAAGAGTTAATGAAAACTCTGTTTTTTAAGTGATGAATGAAGTTTGTAGATGTCTGTCCTATTATATGATGAGTTTGTTGAAGAGGAATAACCCTTGTTCATTCAAATGCGTGAAGTTCGTATTGCCACTGAAATCCATAAACCTCTCTATTTGCATTTTTTACACAAAGCAAATCCTTGAATTATTCTTGAACTTTTTCTTTTTTTATACAAGCAACCGTGAATTTCTCTCTTTCTAGTACGTTGCCCGTTCCACGCTAGGGGATGGTCGAATGAGATGTGGTTGCATGTACTGTAAGCAATTAGCAACCTGTACAAACGGTTCGGTTTGCTATTCACATCACAATTAACATGTGGGGAGGGTACCAAGGTGTAACTGCATGCCCGGCCTTATTAATTTGGATTCCCCGGAGCCTATTTTTGAAAATATGCCCCATAGTGAACCAATTTTATTTTATTTTTAAAAAGAATATTAAAATATATGCCTCATAGTTCAATACATGGTATGAACAAATATTTACTTTTTTAAAAGACACCCAATTTTATTTTATTTTTGATAAATAGGCTTCTAAATAAAACTAAAAAGATCCAAAATTGAAAAGTCTTGTGTTTTTTTTTTTTGAAGCAAGACAAGTCTTGGTGTAGTAACATCTATAACATCTTTTTGAAAATTAGATAAAATCAGGCATCTTCCTAATCCAAATGCTTTCATGATCACGAGCAGCAACATCCTTAGCTAACTTGTCAGCAACAAAATTATTTTCTCTATATCTTTGCATGAACCTTACTTGCTCAAAGGAGCTTTTGAGTCTAATAACTTGCTCAAAGACACCCAACTTTACTTACTCTCTATGCTTGTTTTTTTTCTTTTCAATATGAAAAGTTCGATCAATTAATTGAATTTGAATACAAAAGTTAAATTTGTAAAACATGATTTCACTCAATTTAAATATAAATTTCTTGTGATAGTTTTTCAGAAAGAAAATATGTAAGTCATGCGATTTCATAAATGTTGACCTTAGATTAAATTTCTTAATCAAAAAAATACTTGATTATACAAGAAAAATAATTGTGTTTGTTTTAGTTCACTAGGGAAAGAAGTTATGGAGATAGGTATTTAGGTTGTATCACTTCTTTACTGGAATAACAAGAGAGGTCAATATATTTATAGCGCATAGATTACAGGATATACATTATTTGGATTGGATATGTCAAACCATGATATACAACAAATACATGAGTTATCTATATTAACAAAATAGAAAATTTATTACAAGGAACTACTGGAAGTGTGGGTGTGGGTCATAATATACTCATGTAAGCTCAACGTCCCAACTACACCACAATCTTATCGATATCAACCTGTGCAGATTCACCTTGTATAAGTTATCATAGCAATAACGACCTCAAGATTATTTCAACAAGGCGATCTTGGTAATAGTCAAAGTTCAGTTCGAACTAACTATGGGATCTTTACCAAGATGTGACTAACGTACAAATGTATTTACTTTAATTATAAAGATAAAAAAACATAATGCGGAGGTAAAGTAAATAACACAGAGACAAAAGATTTTGTTAATAAGGAAAATTGTCTGGCAGAAAAACCTCGGGACCTAGCCCATACTCTCGGAATTAAGTCGATAAAAAATTTGACTACCACAAATTCATATAGTTGAGACCAAGTAAGCTACCCCTAGTTACTCAATTCCTTCAATATCCACGTGTCTACAACCAATCTGGCCAACACACATGAATCCCAAGACATAGTCCACTATCTTGGGTTGCTTCACCCTCTGTGCAGAATTCTACACCTAACTCCTTTGGATCGTAACCCGAAACATCAAATGAATAAATTTGTTTCAGTAACCAACTCACTTATCAATCACCCAAAGCAGTCGTTTGATAAGTGATAAAGTAGAGGAAAGGATCTTTCGTTAATATCAATAAACTTCTTTAGCCAAAAAATCAACCAAGACAATGATTATGGAAATAACCAATCTTGATGAACAAGATCTATCCAACCAAATGAATGCCATTGGATAGTTTGTTCGATCTTCCACAAGTCTTACATTTAAAAGAATAAACAGCTTGTTAATACTAGATAATCAAGCTCGCGGAAAAACACACAAATATCAGAATCAAAAAGAAAGGTATTCAAGTCTTCAATCTTCAATTTCAATCTTCAAAAGTAACCATTGTAAATAATTTGATCCAATATTGATCAAACACACATAACAGAGTCTATTAACGTTGATTGATGATCAACAGTTCTATCCTATATATCTGGAATCACTTAAATTTGTGATAGTTAAATCTTCAAACAAACTTGCATGCCCTTATAGCAGAAGAGAATGACCATGGAATAAAAAAGTTTGATGTATCGAAGATAACTATACCTTCAGTTTAAAAAAGTAATAATCAGCGAAAACTAAAAAAAAAATCTAGCCTACCAACGGTAAAACTATAGGCTTCTTGATTCCAAAGAAGTCGTTGAACGAAAGGTAACAGAAGATGTTTCACCTAATTAGAGTACTCCCCTCTCTTTCAAGTTAGCTTTCCCACACGACAAAGGTGTGTTCTGGGATAAGATTGTAAGGATACAAGACTCCATATTTATAATGTTATGAACAACGCATTGTTTGGAAACAAGATCCACAAATTTCAAAAATTCTTAAGATATGCAATAAATGTATAATTCCGAAATTAGCAAAGATATTATATTATATGATTTAGAAAGTAAAACCAAATAATATTCTCCAACTCATAATCGATTTATCTCATAGTATGACAATGAAGATTAGCTAGCACACAATCATGTGTTTTACTAATATAGTCACTGGAGAAATAGAAACCTCTGGGAATGGAATGCATATAATTTTGATACCATAAATGGTACTGAAAATCGATATTGTAGGATCTCGCCTTGAGTATTAAAGGAGTATACTTGAACAATAGGATATTAGAGTTTAATACATGTTCAAACATCATTCAATATTTATGAACATTCCCAATCTAACTCGTGTACATCTCGATGTCTGCAGAAACTCGTGAAGATAACAAAAAAAGTCAAAAACATAAAAAGAAGTTAGACATAGTTAGGATCGGTTCTGGGATCGATCTTTTCCACAAGGGATCGGTCCTACTTCTAGGATCGGTCTTGAATCCCTTTTCGACTACGAAACAAGTTTCACAAATATACTTCCTTAAACTATGTTTATGAAATTTCATTCTAACATAATTATTAAGGTATGGATTTGTCTGGAAGTTCAGCACACAAAATAATAAAAAGTTATCGATTTGCAATTTCATTCTAACCTCAAATTGAAGGATGATGTCTTTGTTGTCTTCGATACATCTTCGGGTCTTCATGAGTGACTAGAGAAAGTCTCAACATTTTTATGTTCCTAGTCTAACCTAACAAAGTTGATTTTAGTGATATACTCAAACGACTCAATTTTTGGAACTAAACTTGACAACCAAACTTTACATACCGATAGGCACTTAATTTATACATTTTTACCGCTTTAATTATATTTTCTAGTAATTATTTGTATACTAATTTTATGATTATTTTGGTTTTTATAGATTATACGCATAAATCCCGAAATTACAAGTAAAGCATGGCTAAAGGCTAAATACTGATGCTTTCTGCAAGAGCTGCAACACAACTCCGAGAATGGTCTGTACTATCACCTTTTGAAGCTTGGAAGTGAAGGTTATACACATAAATCCTGAAATTACAAGTAAAGCATGGCTAAAGGCTAAATATTGATGCTTTCTGCAAAAGCTGCAGCACAACTCCGAGAATGGTCTATACTATCGCCTTTTGAAGCTTGGAAGTGAAGGTAGTGGACGTGAGATTGAAAGAAGCTAAACGGATATAGTGAGAAAGTGAGACTGACAAGAGTTATTGGCTGGGAAACGTATGTTTCTTGGGCATACTAAATGAGTGGAGTTGGCTAATAGTTCGTTGTTGGTGAGGTGTTGGCTGAGATGTGGTAAGAACGGAAAGGTGAAAGAAAGAAAATGGTCAGACTTAAGAAAAATGGGAAGGTGGTCACGTGAGAAACAAGAGTGAAAAGTGGAAAATGGGATGGTGGACTTTCTTTTAGATTTGGGTTGGACGGAAAACGAGAAGGTGGGACTTCTTTTGGAGTTTATAAGAGAAGTTATATAGAAGAGAAGGGGGTTCTTTTTAGCTACGGACGGCGGGGAGTGAGAGAAGTTTCTGGTGCTGTTGGACGGCAGAAGGAGGTGAAGTTTCTGACGGCTGTATTAGTACAGTAAACAAAGGGAGGAGAAGACGACGGGTGACAACGACAATAATAGTTTAATTTTTTTTTCTCTTCGAATTACTTTTTACGGATTTTAATAAATCTATAGCTATGTTTTGACTAGGATTTTGGGTGGAATACAAATTTAATCCTTCTCAATGATATTTTTACAATGATTTAATTGATTAATAATTTCACTTCAACAACTTGGTATCTAATTGTTTATGTGACTTTCTTGATTGTTTATGCTTTTCAATTGATATGTCGTGCTTGGGTTAAATTCTTTGACCTTGTATGCTTTAGATTGATGAATATACATTAGAAGCGAAGGAAATTATACCGGTGAAACAATAATTTAGGACTAAATGCATTATTTTCGAGACATGAGATTAATTTCAATATTTGTCTCGGGTAATTTAGAAAATATATTATATGGTTAGATTGGTGGAAACCGGATTCCCTAGTTAATTACCGACTCTCTATGTTTAGTTGTTTACTAGTTTAGTTTAATTTACTTGTTTCGTTCGCACTCTTAAAAATCCAATAAAACATCTTTTTTGATTAGTTGATTAGAGATATTAATTGCAGTATTGTTCCCGCTCCCTGTGGATTTGACCTGTATTTGCTACTGTCTACTAGTTAGACACCGTGCGATTACGGTTATGTTTTTTTGATCGATCAAAGAGAATAGATTAAAAGGCACACAAGCCGTGTGCGGGCGGAAACAACCAACAAGGAGCCAAAAACCAGCAAAAATAAAACAAAAACAAAAACAAAACGCAACTTGTGAATCCTAACAATCCGAAGTCAACTTGCAAACCGCAATGAGAGACAATTGCCTAAAGTCAATTAGCTGACTCGTCAACATCTTCCATAATTAAATCATCGTGGTTTTTCGCGAGATCACCAAACATTTCTTCACGCTTAGTCTTTATAGATGGAAATTCTAAGCCCCATAGAGTACCAAGCTCGAAGAGTTTATCTGCCGAGACTTTAACAGGAGCTTTAGATTTATGAGGCTTTTTTTTTTATGCATGAAATACTCAATTTCATACCAATTCCTGCAATTTGCTTGGACGAAGACGACTTAGCGATGCTTACTTTAGAGTCTTTCGAAACTAACTGGGAGGTGGCTATCTCCCCTTCTTCTTCTTCTTCTAAACCTTGAAACTTGTTGTGGGATTCAAAACCAGGGGGGGTGGAAGGATTTGCACCTTCCACAACCGGTTGAGTCTGTAGTTGCTTTCCTTTTTTCTTTTTGCCTGCGCCTTTTTTTCTTTTAAAAGAAATCCACTCACCAAGAACCTCTTCTTCTCTCGAGTCATCCTCTTTGTCTTCTTGATTGTCCTCAAAATCTGGAATATTATAAGGATTAAGAAGACAAGTTGCTGCCTGCACATAATCATTCTTTTTCCGACTAGAATTCTTCTTCCTTTTAGTATAAGTTGTCCACTCATTTGTTTCTTTTATATCCCTTGTATTAGAATCAGTGTCGGCCTCTATTAACTCATTTCCTTGAGCACTTGCATTTTCATTCATACTATGTGGAATCAATTCCTGGATAATGTTCTTAACGATTCCAGATCCTCCAACACCAGTTGCATCTTTAGCAATGCTAAGATTTCCTTCCATTATCTCTGTACTTTTCTCAACCATCTTCTTCACTTTTGGTACCCATATAATTTTACTTGTCTTAGGGAAATTAGCATTTGAGTGTCCAAAAGTAGAACAATTCTTGCATCTTGGAGGTTTCCAAGTATATTCAATTGTAACCTTAAACTCCTTGCATCAAACACAACATGAATAAAATCAGGAAATTCATTGTTGGCATCCATTTCACCACAAACTCTAGCATAATTCATCCTTGTTCTAGCTAAAGTATACTTATCAGAAAACAATGGGACTCCCATTACACTAGCAATCATACTTAATCCTTTAGCATTCTATAGGTGGGTTGGAACATTCCTCAAATTCATCTATACAGGTACAGTCTTCATTTCCAAAATGTCTTGTTCAATGAAAAGCTGTCATGGGCGAATTAAGAACAATCTGTTTGAAATAGTAATGGATCCAAATTCCATGGCAGCAATTTTGTCTTCCTCTAGATCAAATTCAAAAATGAACATTAAATCTTCATGAAGAGACAATCGAAATTTTCCTTTAAGCTTCCAAGCATTTTCCATCATTTCCTTAACTTGTTTGAAGGGTAATCTACTCCCCACAAAATATCCTACTAAGAATCTATTGCAAACTTTAATTTCATCAACTAAATCAGAAGAAGAGATTACAGATTTCGATATACCTTCACTCTCTTGAGGTTTGTGGTAGAACAACTTACATGTAGAGAAGTCAATACTTTCTTCATTGTTTCCCCCAAATAATGTTCTCCAATTTACATTTTTGGGGTTTTTAGAAGCGCCATTAAAGACTCCAATGTTTTGAGCTTTTAATGGTGGAAATTCTTTCTCGGTTCCCACTGATGCTACAATCTTCTTATGATTTTGAACTTCTTCTCTTGAAATCATAAACTCAGTACCCCTTTTTGAAGAAGAGAAACCCCCATTCTTTTGCAATACAGGAAAATCATCTGAATCTAGGCTACCAGGATACAAAATTGAAAAAGAGACTTCATTAGCTAGTGGATTTAAAGGCGAAAATGGAGGGGAGGATGGAGAAATCCCTCCCATCATGATATCAGAAGAAATCGCCCAGAAATCGCCTCCTCTATAGATATAAGATTTTGAAATAAAAGCAAGTTAGGTTTTGAAATTCAAAAGTCAGCTTCAGAGCAAAACTTAATGAAAAACTGGAAAACAAAGCTAATAAGGAAGAAAAAGCAGAGGGTGAAGAAGGGTTGAAGTTGTTTTGCTCAGATATAGGTTTCTCAGAATCCTATCATATACCAACGCTTGGTGGGTTCAATCGAACAATGTTTAAACAAGTTACTCGGTTTTAGAGAAAATGAAACGAACTTTAAGTTTGTTGGCAGCGACTCTCTCACTAACAAAGTGAAAATCAGTCTCAATTTTTTGCTCGAGCATGAAAAAATGGATTAGCCAACATACAAGTTGCACAAATATTATCACATCATAAAATTGGAATGATATAGCACGTACTACCAAGTTCAACAGGTAGCGATTCGACCCAAATCAGTTCAACAGTCGCAATGGCAATTCCTCGATACTCTACTTTGGTACGAAAGTGAGATATTGTTCTTTGTTTGCGGAAGCTTCGAGAATTTAAGTTACTTCCCAAATAGACACAGTAACCAACCATTGAGCAACAAGCAATAGAACATCCATCCCAGTCCGAGTCGGAATAAGCACAAAATGTTAAACAAAGAGAACTGTTAGGTCGTATAGAAATACCATTGTGTAATCTATGTCAGGGATAACGAAGAATACGCTTGACCGCCTTCCTATGAATTTCCGATGGAATGTGGATGAACTGATAGACTTTGTTAACGGCAAATGGGATATTAGGGCGGGTAAAAGTTAAAAACTGTGAAACACCTACCACACTACGATACAATGTCGGGTCATAAAAAGAAGGGTTATTATTTTCCAACAAACGAATAGTAATTCTAATTGGATTAGTTACATGTTTAGCTCCCTCCATATTAGTGTTCTTCAGTAAATCCACAGTATATTTCCTTTGTTTTAAAATAGGCCAGTAGAATCACGTGTAGCCTCAACACCTAAAAAACAAGAAAGCTCTCCAAGGTCTTTTAGAAAATTTTGTTTGTAATTGGGTGATAATTTCCTTAATGGAAGCAGTTGTGGATGTCGTTACTAAAATACCATCGACGTAAACTAACATCAATGTTGTATTAGTTGAAGTGATTCGAATAAATAAGGAAGTATTAGCTCGTGAGATTACAGATACAAGGTCATATGCACTTCGTCTTCTAAAATACCGTGAAAATACGCATTCTATACATCTAACTGATGCACATGCCAATAACAACTAACGGAAGTAGAAAGGACTTCCCAGATAGTACAAGGCTTGACTGCCGGACTAATGTTTCCTTGTATTTCATACCTTTTTTCTGGTTAAAACCCTTCGCCACCTATAACCTTAATGTGGTATACTCATTTACAACCGAACGCATTTTAAGATGATAGGGATAGAACAATTTTCCAAGTGTCATTTTAATAAGCGCGTTGTATTAGTATCCATAGATGCCCACCACTTAGGATCATCTTTATCTTGAGCATCACAAGTAGGTTCAACTTGATCTGTAATAACAAGAGGATGTCATGCATCTTACATGGACTGAATGGTTTTGAAAATGGATGGTACCAAGTACACCACAAAATTTTTATTACGGGACCTATAAACTTATTTTCTGTGTGAACTTCAATTAAAGAATGCAACATATAAAAAATATCTTTGGATAATCTCAAATTGAGATTCTTGAATCACAAGGATTAATTAACGTACAACCTTCTTATACTTTTAATTATAAAGATAGATCAACATAATATAAAAAATAAAAATAAAGCAGGATAGTAAAAATATTATTATCGGGAAACTGCAAAGTAGAAAACCCTGGGACCTCGTCCAGTTTGAATACATATTGTGTTAAGCCGCTACAAACACTAGCCTACTGTATGACTTCGTTCTGGAATATAGTTGAGACATAATAAAATCTCCAAGCTACTATGATGTAGTTGTGCCCCTACGTCTCTTGATTCTCGCAAGAACCTATGCACTTGATTCCCCTAACTGATGTCCTTTACAACCCTAAGAGTTACTCCATAATCTCTCGTGAAGACTAGCGCTCCCTGTCTCCAACAGGAATCCTGGAGATTTCCTTTATGATTTAAGATCAAGGATACAACAATCTATTTCCTGGTTTAGACGAATCTAAATTACAAAACTAGGGTTTATTCTCTTGAAAAGTTATAGAGATACCTAATGAACTATCTACACAAGAATATCAATCTAAAACAAAGTCTAAGATAAATTCTTGTAGAAAACTTACAAACAAGATTTCAATAGATACAAGTTATACTTAATCGTGTCTTAAATTTCATATTGAATCTGGATTTGATCAGTAATTCTTGAATGGACTTATATCATAAGAGAAGGACCTTAGAGTAAACAAGAATTACAAATATAGATACATGTTACGAAACTAACTTTCTTTGGAAGATAGGTTATATATGTGATTCACGAATCCCAAGTGAAGTTCTTCAAAGTCGTACGGAGATCCTTAGGTTTTATGAGGACAAACTTTACAACAAGATATACAAGTATATAGAGGTTGAGTTTTCAGTGATGCTGATGACTCCAATTATCGTAATCAATCAAGGTTGGGTTGCTTAAGATGTAAGTAATGAATTTCTTGCAACCCAAGTAAACCCTCAATTGTTAAATCAAAGTCGTTTCCTAAGCACATAGAACTATTTCTTTGGTAAGAACTTGACTTGCATTGAGATTCTTTCTATAGTTTGAAGTTTTATATAGTTAGCTCAACTGAATTCTATGAAAAAAAAATTACTACCAAAGATAACTTCAAATTATTTACAAAAGAAAAGAACTAGACTTTCCAATCAAATAAATTAGCTAAGAATCGTAAGTATTTGGAATTTTTTCCTTGATAATCAAAGAAAAATGAATGAACCCAAATCCAAATGTGTATTGGGTTGGCTCGGCCGTTAAGATTTTAGGTTCGTGAACTCAAGGAATTGAGTTTGTCAACTAGTAAGAGAAAATCGAGTTTGAAGTTTTGTAGGTTCGCGAACTCAGATACTCAAAGAGTCACACGAGAAATTTTCTTGTACTAGGTTCACGAACTCACCCTTTTAGGTTTGCAAACTCAAACAACAAACAAGTCGCAGTAGAATTTATCTTGTACTAGGTTCACGAACTCAAATGTCATTAAAATCTCAGGAGAAGTTTTCTTCATTAGGTTCGCCAACTCGCCTTTTTAGGTTCATGAACTCAAATGTTAAAAAGGTATCACAAAAAATTCTTTATAATAGGTTCGCAACTCACCGTAATAGGTTTGTGAACTCAAATGACTTATTAACCTTATTTTAGTTCTACAAGATATAGGTTCATGAACTCAAATCCTAGGTTTGTAAACTCAAATTATTGAAAATCATTAGTAGTTAACTATCAAAACAATACCATTCAAAACTCCGGAATAAATCTGCAAGTCTTGAAGTTATCATTAAAACTCTTATGCTTTCTATCAAGATTAATTTCGATTTCTCGACAAGCAAATTCGTGGAATTCGAAACATCACTAGACTAAGTAAAAGATAATATATGATATGATCTTATTTGAATATGATAATTTACTAAAGTCCTCGACTCTTTCTATGGTAGATAGATTGATAAAATGGAAAAGAGACTGAAAGGAAAGACTAGTATTCGTTACTTACCTCGACGAAGTTTTCTCTTCGTGTGATCTTCAATTCTTCATTATTTATAAGTAACTAGGAAAATCCTAATACTCTACTGCCTAATCTATTCCAAACTGAAGCTGAATTTAGTAGGCTAAATCAAGAAATAACTTTCCCATCTAAATTTGACAACATACTGGACATACCAAGGTATGTAGGTTCAACCGAACATTCACTCTGATAGGCTTTTGGCATAAGGATTCCTTTCATGGACCGTGTATACATAGGATGAGCATTGATTAGTTATGTTTTTGAAAGGAAATTTATCACTACTTGAAAATTATAATGAAGGTGGAGGAGGGTCTGATTGATAGTGAGGTGAAGATGGGTGCAGTGAATATGTAGGGTGTGTTAGGGCTTCGGGTTCACATGGATTATTTTATTGTTGGGGTAGGTGCATTAGAGAATAAGGTAAACCACCAGGACTTTGTACAGTATGTGTAGGAATAAAGATGAGGGGAACATTACCTTTGTTTCAGATGATATGACGAGAAGAACTTTGGGATGTCAACGAACAAAGAAGGAAATTAGTTCATCGAAATCGACATGTCGGGAAACATACACACGCTTTATTGGAACATCAAAGCAATAGTAACCTTTTTTTTAGTGTTGTAACCGATAAAGACACATGTCACTAAACAATAAGAAAGTTTATATGCTACATACGGTCGCAAGTATGATCGTTTTAGAAAAGTGGTAAAATAGTTCGTTCGCTGAGACTTGTGAAGATTCGTTTTAGACCTAATTTTAATTTAAACTAGAAAATAAGTAAAAAAAATAATAATATTGGGAAGAAATGGAACTCAGGATTCCACCAATATCACTTCTGAATGATTTCTACAATGATTATTTAACAATTATAGCTCTTCTATTGAATATGTTTCCTTTCCAAAAGTAGATTTCTAAAACATTAGTTGTAAATCACAAGCATGGCGCATCAAAATCTCTTAAGTCCCAGCATACACCATCAAAAAAAATCATAACTAATTAAGAAAAATCATTAAGCAATTAAAAATCAATATAAAAGTCATTAAGAATCAAAAATAGTTACCATTCATTCATGAAATATGGCTTCCTCCATTGTTCCAGTGGTTGGGTTATCTCACCATGCTCAAAACACTTTTAAAATATTAGTACATAGCGTAAAAGTGCTTGAGAAGAAGAAAAGAAGTTAAACATAATAAAACAGGAAATCTATAACGTTTTCTCGGCGTTACAGATTAACTGTTGCAATGGAGCTTGAAGATAAACGTTGTTGATGGGTTGAAGGAACCGTTGCAGCTGAAGATAAACGTTACAAAGATGAAGATAAACGTTGCAGAACGATTGAAGAAATCGTTTCCTTTTCTCTATTCTTCGTGTTCTTCAGCAGCAGCAACAAAGAACTTTCCTGGATTGATTTTCTTTGCTCTGTTTAACTTCCTGAGCTCGACTCAACCTTCATAACCTCTTTTATGACTCAAACAACCTTTTTTCTACACCAAAGGATCAAGGAATCTCTCAGAGAATTCCTCCCTGGAATTTCCAGCCGAATTCCCCCCCTTTCATGTCTTCAATTTATTCTCCTTTTATAGGTTTAAGAAGACCGATTTCTTCACCTCCACTTCTTCTTTATCGATAAGGACACAGTTCCTAATGCAAATCCAACTCCAAAACCTCCTCAAAATTGTGTTTAATCCAAATCAGGGAGTAGTTCTCTTCCGACAATAACCACTACAAGAAAAACGAGTTTAAGCGACAGGCCGTATTAAGTCGCTTAAATCCCCTTTTAAGTCGCTATAACCGTTATAGTGAATAAAAGTGACACTCGCTCCGGTGGTTTCCCAAAGCCATGTATCTCAAAGTCTTGAGCGGCCAGGCAGTCGCTCTAGTAATCAACCAACTTACCTAAAGCGAGTAATCTTCTTATTGCTTAAGATCTAGACCAACTACCATGGAGCAAGTAAAATTGTGATCGTTTAACATCTACACCAACCAATATAGCAAGTAAAATACCAATCGCTTCAGATAGATCAACCATTCTAAAGCAAGTAAAAGACCTAGTTGCTAGATACATGGAGCAACTCGACATGAAATTGCTTGGTTAAGGTTTTAAGCGACCAAGTAATTTTGCTCGCTAAAAACGATTTCTAATTTTGATTGGTCTGAAATTGATTGCTTAAGCTTTTAAGATATCGAAGTTTTTACTCAAGTTGATTGATTAAAGGTTTAAGCGACCAAATTATTTGAAATTCTGGTTTTGATTGGCCTAAAGTTGATTGCTTAAATTTTTAAACTACCAAATTTCTTTGCTCGCTAAAAAACAAATTGTGATTAGATAATCCCAAATTATAATTATAATTAACAATTAATATTCGACATTATCACTAATTAAGATTATATAATTAAAAATAAATAACAAAATTAAATTAAAATTAATACTGAAAACAATTATGAACCAAATTAAAATCATAGTTGATCAACTCTATTATTAATGAATTCAATTTACAGCATCATTTGGTTAAAAAAATTACAATCATTTTTGACAGGAAAAGAAAACAATTTCATTTATAATTCCATCAACCACACTTCAATTTTAAACCTAGAGATGAGGAACAGAAAGCTAAAATCTCACTGGACAAAGCTAAAAAACACTTCAAGATTCATACTACTGTAACCTTATACCACTCAATCTGTTTTTTAGCTTTGATTTTGAGATCAATGGAGTGATTACTCATTCCACATCTTGTTCATGTTGATCTCTCAAAAAAAAAAGGTGATAAACTTGGGTCCTGCATATAAGAACAAACAAACAAATACAAAGAACATCAGAACTAATAAGAATAAGGAGCATTAACCCTAAATTGGACACACGGTAACATCAAGAACTGAATCAAAAAACAAAATAATAAAATTGGACATTTTGATACCTTTTTCTTCAAACATACCCTTCAAGCTCAGTGGAGTAAAACTTCACCTGATTTATCCATTCCAACAAAAAAAATCAGTTGGATACTTAAGTTTTAAAATGGATACTTAAGTCACACATTCAACAATTGTTTGTTGTATTCTCTGTACATATATTCAAGCAGTTTAACTGAGAATTCCTAATGTGAGGAAGATTCATGCAAAACCAAAATTCTTAAGTTTGAGATAGCATATAACAGTCACACAGGATAACCGGAAGAGATAGCATATTAGATAAAACTAACAAAAATGGGACTCACATAACAGTCTTTGTCTTCTGATGCCGCAGGCTGCTGCATTTGAAACAGAATTGGTGAAGCTGATGGAATCCAATGCGACAGCAGCTATGCAGTATCTTCAAACCAAAGGTCTCTTGCAGGAGCCATCTCTTCCAAGAAAGAAGCATCATCAAGCCTAGACTCATCAAATTAGAAAGAATACGTACTTCACCAATGGCCATCTTCCTCACAACAGCAACCCACCTTGTGCCAATTCAAATGGTCATAATTTTTCTCCTAACTGGAACACAATGCAGAGACAAAACACTCTTAACAACGTTTTTAACAGAGATATTAAACAAGAAGATTCGGCAAATGCAAGAGTATACATAATTTATATTAGTCCATATACATTTTAAAACTTAAGTATCCAATTAAACTTAAGAATGTTAAAACAAAATAGCAAGGAAGTCCCCACACCTAAAGACAATGAAAATAAGACTTAACAAAGTACAGCTGAAAGAGAAGAGTGAGTCAGCCTTCATCAACTAGAGTTCAAGGATCAACATCATGAAGCTATCCTACAAAGTATTGCCCACAATCAAAATAATGCTAGCCTTCATCATCACATAAGAGATGCATAACAATACTGACATGAAAAGTAATACCATGCAGTAGAAATAACAGCAACAGCAAGTGACCCAATGTTTTAAATTACTGGGACATATTCCTAATCAGGTTGATAAAACATGAGTATATCTCAACATTTAAAGCAGTTCCTAACACATAATTCATTAGACAACTCAACTCACAAGTCACAACTAATTCAACTCACTGGATTCATTTGCATAAATTATTAGTAGACATGACCTAATAATTATTTCACCATTAAACTGATAAATATCAACAAAAAACAGCTTCTTCTCTTCAAAAAAAAAAATCTATTTATTCAAGAACCAAACAAACCTTCAATAGCTTCTCTGGGAGTCTTGAATCCCAAACCGACATTCTTGTAGTATCGGTTTCCTCCCTTTCCAGATACTTTAGAGCTACAAAAACTAAATCACAGAATCAGTATTTTAACATAAAGGTCTCAAAGCATAAAAATCACTTAAAATGAAATTATTAGTTCTTCTCACCATTGGAACACCTTAAGTTGCTTCAAATAAGCCTGCTCTGTCTACATACAGCAAGAAAAAACACAAACTCATTATATCTAAAACCCAAAATAAGAAAACAAACATCAACCAAACAAAACATTTTACAAAGAACCCTAAATCAAAATCTGAAGTACACATAGATTAGGGTTTTAGGATAAGAAAAAAAAACAGAATCGAAACTATGAAAATCGAGATTGAAATGGCGATTCCAGATAAAGAAGATTCTGAGATGAAGATGATGAGTCTGATTAATGGATGCAATACTTGTTCAGCCATGGTTGAGTATCCTTTTTCAAAGGCGAGTGAGGAGGAAGATAGATGAGAGAGTTTGGGTTTTTATTTGCGCTTCTACTCGCGTAAGAGATCGAGCAGAAGAAAGTGGTTTTGAGTTGAGAGATCGAGCAGAAGAAAGTGGGATGTCAGAGAGACCTTGCGCCGCTGCAGACCGTTATTCTTGCGACCATTAACTCTATTTTCCCCTACCCGTATTCGGAGACCAGAGGGACAAAGATGGGGATCTTAGACCAGCATCAATATTCACCATGGTGTTAGAATTAATAACATGTTGTTGAGCAGTAATACGCATCTCTAATGCATGAAGATGGGCTTGAAGATCAGCCATAGATATATCATTTAGAGTTGTGGTCAGAGCAGTAGCAACAACATCATAAGAACTATCTAGCCCACAAAGAAGCATCTGTTGAAGTTCTCCATCATAAATAATACGACTGGAGGCAGCTGATGCATCAAAAAATTTCTTTGAACGAAGAATATAATCATCCATCGAAAGTAAACCTTTGTAAAAAAATTAGAATTTACGAAAAGTTTGAGTTAAACGTGTATGAAAATAAGAAGAAAAAAAAAGATTTTCAGGAGTAGACTAAACTTCACGTAAAATTTGGATACCCACGACACAAGCAATAACACTCTACAAAAGAGAGGAAATAATCCAAATAATCCAATTAAAAATTAACTTATCTTGACGATACCAAGAAAATTAAGTATGGTTTGTTGGTTCTATTAACATAGATATCAAATTTGTGACCTTCAGTAATGGTTAAAAATTGGGTACGCCATAAGAGATAATTGGTACC
This sequence comes from Papaver californicum, assembly GCA_023531435.1. Taxonomy (NCBI): domain Eukaryota; kingdom Viridiplantae; phylum Streptophyta; class Magnoliopsida; order Ranunculales; family Papaveraceae; genus Papaver; species Papaver californicum. Next base: position 1,742,374 of record JAJJMC010003761.1, on the reverse strand, counting down.
GTCTAACTTGATATTAATAAGTAATAAGATGCTGGACCATTGTAAGATTGATAATCTCAAAAGGTTTAGAAGTAGTTTTGCTTACAAAAGCTTCATATACCATTGTAGATGAAACGAATCGAAGATAAAAAGCAAATAATAATAATAATAATAATAATAATATTACAGCGGAAAGAAATGATTACTATATAAAGATAGATATTTAGATGATATCATTTCTCTATTTAAATAGTAGGAGAGATGAATATACTTATAGTGCGTAGATTACAGGATATACACTGCCTGGAATGGATTATATGATATATATATATATATATTATTTGGATTAGATATGTCCAACCATGATATACAACCAACATATGAGTTACTTATATTAACAAAATAGATATAAAACTTGTTGCAAGGAATTACTGATAGTGTGGGTCATAATAAAAGTTTTCCTTTTTGTTTTCCCCCAATCTATATCCCTAGATGAAGTTGAGAATGGAAGGGAATCAATTTCAATGCTCAAACCTGATTTGTAGAATAAACAAGAGAGATAAACTTTCAGTTGTGAGCGTTTTTGACTCTGCAAGCCTGTCGGGACCTATGTAGTTAATTTCGGTCGAAATGGTCGAAATTTCGCCGAAATTTCGACCATTTCGGGGTGAAATAAAGACGAAATCCGAAATTTCGGCCAACGATATTTGACCGAAATATAAGCCGATATGGACCGAAATATCAGCCGATATGGACCGATACGGCCGATTTTTTTTATTTTTTTATTTTCTGAAAAAAAAAAAAAAAAAATTAAAAAAATCCTTGTTTTAGGATTTCAATTGTTACTCATATTTTTTATGATATTTTAAAATTATATATGGATATGATAATATCTATAATTAATCTAATGATTTCGATTAGAATTGTAATATCCTTGTTTAATTAGCATTTTAGACGATGAACTTTAAGTTATTCTTGTTTTTCTTATGTTTCCAGTTTGAACTTTGTATGAAATCTATGGATCTATATATTTTAGATGATTACTAGTTTTTCTTTCTAAACTTTGTGAAAAAACGTTTGTTATAACGTGTTAAAATATATTTATAATTATAAAATGTGAACTAGTATTTTTTTCATAAAATTATAGGTATAAAATATATGGACCGATATTTCACCGATATTTGAACCAAAATTTCTCTGGTATACCGACGTACCAGTGTATCGCTCTCGACCATACGAACCGAAATCTGATATGTAACAACCTTAATTGGGACCACGCATAATATTGTTTAAAATGTTTTATACTTTCAAATATCAAAATATTTCCCCTCTATTTATAAATTTATTCCCAAAAATCTTGATAAAAATATATTTTATCTTCGAGTCCTCTGTTTAAAGTTGGGTCCGCCATGCCTAAGCTTCAGCTCTGTATAACCATAAAATCTAGGTAGCACCTTTTTAATTAGGATGGGTTTTCTGAAACCATGAATTTGTATTGTAAGGCATCTTTAAAGAGATTCATAAACTCTTAAAAGAGGATATCAATGGAAACCCGTGTTAATGTCATTCATAATCACAATTCCTTAAGTGGAGGTTATTGCAGGAACGGAGCTAGAACTTTAGTTCAAGGGGATTAATATATACATTGAAAGTCGATGCTTAAATTCGTCTAAGCCGCCAAAGGTCGTCCAATTTCTTCAAGCATCTGCCATTTTTAATACTTGTGTCCATAATTAAACTATATTATTAATTTAAGGTTTTTAAAAATATGAAAACGGTGTGGATTATCCACCATAAAAGCGATGTGGATTATCTATGATGGAAATATATTTATTTAAAAAATAGCCTGTGCGTTACAGCCCTAAAACTCTTAACATCCGTGTAAGAAAATTCTGTTAGAATTTAAAAGTGAATTTATTGCTTATTTACAAAAAAAAAAATTGTTTTGTTACCAAAATTATCTTGATGGGACCAAAGAGTCACTAGCCTA
>JAJJMC010003761.1:1727287-1740395 GCA_023531435.1 Papaver californicum | reverse complement strand
CGGGCCAACGAGTCTTGCTAACTGGGTTGGTATCAAGAGGTTTTATCCTGGATTCGATTTGCCAACTCAAAAAGGTGTACCTGGCAAATATCGAGTTAAGGGCAGTCTGTTGAACAGGCGACTCCTCTTATCTGTGTTTTGAGTGATTGTCTGAAAATGTGATATTTGCGCTAACGTTAACATTTGCGAAGCTTCTGGTGTTTTGGTTTGTTTCTTTGTTACAGGAATAATTTTTCTCCAACAAATTCTATCAAAATAAAAGATATAAAAAAATCTTAAATTTCTGAACTATCTAAAATACCTTGTAATTTAATTCAGTCCAAATCTAACTGAGCAAATCACCCACATCGTATTTATTTGGTTCCAGCGTTCATTTTCATCTCTCATAGTATTCTTCATTAAATTTTCTTTCCTAATCTCTCAAAAATAAAAAGAAATCGGATCTAAGAAATCATTTTCCCTTCGATTCTCTCTTCTTCTCTTGAAGTCTCATATGTTTCAGATCTGCATGGTTAGAAAGTAGAAATCATAAATTGAAACAAATTGTAACCTAAAATCAAAAAAGTAGAAATGAAAATTACAAAAACTGGTTAACATGGTGAAGAAAAATGCTTAACAAGAGAAAAGAAAGATAAAAAACTTAAGAAAACGGTTAAAAATCCTCCAAAAGGTAAACTGAATCTTTTCTTTCATGTTTCTCGTAAATTATTTAGTGTTTGAAAACATGCACCAGCGTTTCCTTGATCGGATTGAAACGATTTTTTGGTTTCACCAGCTATTTTGTTGATTATTATGGTTAGATAAAATTGTTGTCTTATTCAGATTGAAACAATTCTTTGTTTCGTCATTTTTCCTTTGTTAGATTTGTTTCCACCAGGATTGTTGGTGTTGTTAGCTTATTCTGGTTTTATCGATGAAACAATTTTTGGTTTCGTCATTTTTCCTTATTAGATTTCGTTCCACCAGAACTGTTGGTGGTGTTAGTTTATTCTGGTCTTTTTGATGAAACCATTTTTGGTTTCGCCATTTTCCCTTTGTTAGATTTGGTTTCACCAGAATTGTTGGTGGTGTTAGTTTATTTTGGACTTTTTTGATAAAACCACTTTTTGTTTCATCATTTTTCCTTTAATAGATTTGGTTCCACCAGATTTGTTGGTGGTGTTAGTTTATTCTGGTATTTTTGATGAAACCATTTTTGGTTTCATCATTTTCCCTTTATTAAATTTGGTTCCGCCTAAACTGTTGGTGGTTTTAATTTATTTTGGTTTTTTTGATGAAACAATTTTTTTAATTTAATACCAATAATTTTCTTTTGCGAGTCTAAACATTAAGACATTTTTTTTGTAATTTCATGAAAGATTGTGGACTTCATGTTTGCTATTACATAAATAGTCTCTTGAAAGGAAAAATGAAGTCTCATGAACATAATATATCAAAAAAGGTGGAAAACATGAAAGAAAATTTGTTCTACAAGATACTGATGGAAAAACCACCAAAGAATTAGAAAAGAAGACACTATTGTCATTGCATACATAAAAATTATAGTTTTAGTTTTAGTTAAAGTACTTGTGTAATGATTTCAGTTCAGTTGGAATTGTTAGACATATTTTGTTTAAAATACTTGAAACTTTTATAAAAACATCTCAGTTTGTATGTTTATAAAGATCTCAGTTGATGGAACAAAAAAGTTGAAACCAAAAAGTGTTTCAACATAACGTAGAAAAGCTAAAACCTTTAGGCCTGAACACTTAGGCTTAAACCTTAGGCGTTGAACAAACATATCACAGACGTAAACAAAAATGATGGAACCAAAAATAGTTCCATCATTTTTTTGGTTCATCTTATTCCAGATGAATAAAAATGATGGAACCAAAAATCGAGATCAAATCGACGATTCAGGTTTTCGAAACTCTTGAAACTCGATTTTGTTGAATTTTAATGTCGACTCGAAATCGATCGATTGAAGTTTTATTGAGTTAAAATGATATAAAGAAATTAAACTTATCTTTCGGTTCACTTTCGATGATGTTTCAGTCATAAAACGATGATTTGCATCGACTCTTCATATCAGTTCGCAGCAAGCTTCAAGGAAAGGTTCTCTGAAAGTTTCAATTGCTGGTGATGGTAGCGATTGTGGTGGGAGACGGTGTTGGTGGAAGATTAGGAGATGAGTTTCGTGGTTGTAGTAGGAGGAGGAAAGAAGAAGATTCAGAGATAGAGAAACAATAGATCTCATAGGGAAAGAAGAAGATGTACATGAGGGTAGTCTGGGTACTTTTTAAAAAATAAAATAGACTTATTAATACAATTTTAAAATAAATGGGGTTTTTGTTTCACTTTTAAAGAATATGGTGTTTTTATGGATCTCAACATATGAGAGGAATTTTTATGTGATAAAGATGGTCACCTTGGTTCTTTTTCACTTATTATGTAGTATCTTCTTTTTTTATGAAAATAAAGCTTAATTAATTAAAAATCAAATACAAGTAGTTGTTCTTCCGGAGCTCTGGACTCAATAACATTAGCTGCAAATTTGCAATGGTATTTACGATCCTTAATAATCCCAAAGTTTTTATTAAATTTGGTTGTGAAATGCATCTGACCAGGACTTTTGAGAGGCTTTATGTGTTTTATGAGTGAGAAGATTTTTTCAAAAGATGAGACTGTTGCAAGAGACCTGAATTCTGATTCAGAAAGAACATTTACAACACTAATTAATTATAGAGATAATTTTATTTAGGACACAAAAAAGGGGAAGATAACACTTATAATTTGGGGACGGAGGGAGTACTAGATAGGTATGGGTCCGCATCCAGGGAAGACCCGCCCCTGAGCAGATCTAGCCCCAAGGCCCCCAACCCCAATTTATTAATAAAAAACTCTTAAGATGCTAACCGTATATTATTGCTCTGTAATAATTTCATACAACTTCTCCGGACGTCACACGAGTTGAGAACTGATAATTAATTATGTAAAGTACATATAAGCAACGCAAAACATGCAACATGCATAACGGTTACATAGGACTAAACTTAGAGTTGAGAAAGATGAGACAAACCTAATATAGGAGAAACACATGAAAAACAGAAAACAGTTCAACTCATCTTCTAATGCTAAAATCATCTTTGGTTGACCTCACCAAAGAAACAGATCCAGAGAGAGAGAAAGTAATGAAAGGTATACGGATGGTTAAACGAAGTTTACGCTTATGAATGGACATAGTTGATTATGAGTTTAATGGTCTAACAGAATTGAAGATGTATAAAATGAATTGAGAGGTAGAAAGCTTCTTAATTCACGACCTAAAAGAGTAAATCGATACTCTTTAAGGGAGTTGTGCCTTTTCTATATGTATATGTAAACTTTTTCTTTATTATAGAGAAGAGAAAAAAAGAAACAAGAGAAAAGAGAAAGAGAGATGGCTGCCAGGGTTACATTTCTTGCACTGTTGTTATGTCTATCAACAACTGTGATCAGGGCTGAAGACCCATATCTTTTCTTCACATGGAACGTCACTTATGGCACCATCTCTCCTCTTGGGGTTCCACAACAAGGCATTCTCATCAACAATCAATTCCCTGGTCCTAACATCAATTCTACCACTAACAACAACATTGTCATCAACGTCTTCAACAATCTTGATGAGCCACTTCTATTCTCGTGGAATGGTATTCAACACAGGAAGAATTCATGGCAAGATGGTATGCTAGGAACTAACTGTCCTATCCAACCTGGTACAAATTTCACTTATCATTTCCAAGTGAAAGATCAAATTGGTAGTTACTTTTACTTCCCTAGCACCAGTTTCCACAAGGCTGCTGGTGGTTTTGGTGGGGTTCGAGTAAACAGCCGCCTGCTTATCCCCGTCCCCTTCGCTGATCCTGAAGATGACTATCAAGTCATCATTGGTGATTGGTACACCAAGAGTCATTCTACCCTTAGGAAAATCTTGGATGGTGGTCGATCCATCAATAGGCCTGATGGTGTTTTGATCAATGGGAAATCTGGAAATGGTACCGATGAACCCCTCTTCACCATGAAGCCAGGGAAGACCTACAGGTACAGGATTTGCAATGTTGGTATCAAGACCTCGTTGAATTTCAGAATTCAAGGTCACTCAATGAAGTTGGTTGAGATGGATGGTTCCCATGTTGTTCAGAACACCTATGACGCTCTTGACATTCACGTCGGACAATGTCTCTCGGTGTTGGTGACAGCAGATCAGACACCAAAGGACTACTACATGGTTGCCTCAACCAGATTCATTAAGCAAGTGTTCACTAGCACCGCTACTATCCGATATGAAGGTTCCAACATTCCTGCATCTCCTGAGCTTCCCGAAGGACCCACAGGTATTGTTTACTCGCTCAACCAGTTCCGCTCCTTCAGATGGAACCTTACAGCTAGCGCTGCCCGTCCTAACCCACAAGGTTCATACCACTATGGTGGCATCAACATCTCCCGCACCATTAAGTTTGTCAACTCTGCCTCGACCGTCGACGGTAAGCTTCGTTATGCCATCAATGGTGTCTCACATACAAACCCAGAAACCCCTCTCAAACTTGCTGAATACTATCAAGTACCAGAGAAGGTATTCAAATATGACACTATACCTGATGAACCAACCCCAGAGAGTGCCGACAAGATCACTGTTCAACCCAATGTTGTTAATGCAACTTTCCGTGATTTCATTGAAATCGTGTTCGAGAACCACGAGAAATCAATCCAGTCATGGCATTTGGATGGGTACTCATTCTTTGCCGTCGCTATTGAAGCTGGAAAATGGACTCCAGAAAAGAGAAAGAACTACAACTTGCTCGATGCTGTGAGCAGGCACACAATTCAGGTCTACCCAGGTTGCTGGGCTGCCATTATGCTTACTTTCGATAATGCTGGTATGTGGAATTTAAGGTCTAACCTATGGGAAAGGTACTACTTGGGGCAACAATTGTACGTCAGTGTTACCTCACCAGCTAGATCTCTCAGAGATGAATACAATGTGCCTGACAACGCTGAACTTTGCGGGATTGTTAAGGACTTGCCTAAGCCACCTCTATATACCATATAAGTTTTTAAGATTTTCGTAAATCTTGTAATATCATCTCTTCAACAACATTGAGAATGAAAGAAGAGAGCGAATGTAAAATGAGCAACAAAAGAAGCTGATAATGTTAGAGATATGTATGAACGAATTTTTTTGTTTTATATATATAGAAGAAAAAAATGAGAAAAAAATGAGACAGTTCTGTTTTGAAATTAAAATGATATCACTGGACATCTAATAAGGTGATATCCATGTATCAATATTTTCTTAAATAATTTATCAGTCATCATCAATTTCTTTACAGTCATTTGTATAATTTTCAATTTCATGTCAATTTCAAGCATTTGAATAAGTATTATTAAATCAGATGCTAAGATTCAGAAGACTAATTTTGAGATAATATTATAACTCCCAGTGTAAGATTCAAGACTATTTCGATATAATTTGAAGACAAAATTCAATATCGAAGTCCTATGTTCCTAATGAGTAGATTCAGGATCACATAATAAAAGCATAGAAACTGGGTCTCTCCAAGATGTAGTTTATTGACGAAAAATTGAGAGAAGCGGTCTTAGGCATGGGAGGAACAAAGCCTATTGCTTTTAAGAATATGAAGACGAAAACAGTGAGCTATAAATTACTGAAGATCAATCATAAAATAAGATGTGTTGTGTCTTTGCACAGGTCAGAGAAGTTTAATCGTTAAAGGGTATATGTGACAAACAAAAAATCTAGACAGGGAATTTTGTATACAATTTTACTTGCACATCGAGTAGTACAAGAAAAGCAAAGGGAGTGGGATGAGTAGCTGTAGCATTACTTTTTTTTTTTGATCGATCAAAGAGAATAGATTAAAAGCACACAAATCGTGTGCTGGCGGATACAACCAACAAAAGGTAAAAAGCCAACAAAAACAAAGCAACACTAAATTCAAAAACTAAAAAGAAGAAGCATCCGAAGGCAACTTATATACCGCAATGAGACAAATGTTTATTGTCAGTTAGTTGACTCGTCAATCTCTTCTATAAATAACTCTTCATGGTTTTTCACGAGATCACTTAACATTTCTTCACGCTTAGTCTTTTTAGATGAAAATTCTAAGCCCCATAGAGTACCGAGCTCGACGAAGTTATCAACCGAGATTTTAATAGGAAATTAAGATTTCGGAGGTTTTTTTTTTTTTTATACATAGAAAGGTCAATTTCATACCAATTCCTGCAATTTACTTGGACGAGGACGGCTTTGTGTTGCTTACTTTTGAATCTTTCGAAACTAATTGGGATGTGGCTATCTCCCCTTCTTCTTCTTCTTTTTCTTCTTCTTCTTCTTCTTCTTCTTCTTCTTCTTCTTCTATTCGAAACTAGCTGTAGCATTACTATTCGATAAATTAAGATACACAAGCAGGTTCTCGCAGAACTAAAATTTCTTGTAGCAATTATTCAGTAACTTGAAAGGGCACCATAAAATTATAGAGGGAGAAGCAGAACCCAAAAAATTTAGATAACAAATTATAATTGAAAAAGAAAAAAGATAAGATTCTACATGCTCTCTAAGGGCACTGTAACCCATTTTGGGAAACTGATCCTCCAACAATCATTTATATCACAGAACAAATGACACATTGAGATTATCCCTGGGAAACTGACCTGCAACATGCGTACCATTTACAAAAATACAGCATGGCTCTTGGTCTCTTGCTCTTTTTCCTACTACTCCTACTCCCTCCTCTGTTTTGCACTCTTGTAAAAACTAACAAGCACAGAATCAAGTTGTCGTGTCTCTGAAAATTTGCATCACACCAAACGTGTCTTGACAATCTGAAATACCAACTTTCACCTAAAAACAATCATTTACCTTCTGCTCTTTTTAACCACGGTGCTGATAAAAAAAATCCTAGTCCTTTTATTTACTGAGAAATCAGAAATCAGCATTCTCGAATTCAAAAATAGTGATACCTTGAGCACCAAAATACAGCTTTTTGACCCCTCTTCGAGTCCAGGATAAAGTTCTTCTGCACTTGAATAAATGGATATCCACAGGTTCACCCTCTTCTGGTTAAACCCTTGTTAAAATTAGCAATTTCTTTGGGTGACTTAACCTCCTTATATTAACGGCTTTCTATTGGTTTACATTGCACTGACTCATGAACAGATCACCACGGACCAGAAACTTCTTCCAATACGCTTTGTACTGTGGGATGCCTAGCTCTAACCATGGTTTCATGAGTCCATTGTAATGCAACACGGCTGCTTTTTCAATTGCTTGTGCTTCCACCTTAAAACTTTGACCCAATCCGGATAAAAGCCAAGAATCTTCAAGAGGATGCAATAAACCCTCAAAAGCTAGCAATGTTGCAGGCAATGCTGCACCATCCACTGATGTCACTTTGGTTCTCTGCTTCTGCTCAAGAAGATAAGCAAAGAGCTTGATCAAGCACAAAATAATATCAATTGATTAAGCACTACCAGTAACATTGTTGTCACTAATCATCACTATACTGACTAAAAGATGATAAATAAATAAAGATCCAACAGAATGACCGCAGAAAGTTAGCCTTCTTTCAGAAAACGAATAGTATTGACGGCTTGACACAAAAACCCTAGCTAGAGAAATTGTTTCCAGAAATGAGAAGAATGTGACAAACAGCTTCCAATGCAAGCAATATTTAGTTACCCCTACATTACCAATCTGTTTTGTTTTTGTTTTTTAAGTAAGAACTGAGAATGGAGAATTAGTCAAATTTCAAGCTCCAAAAGAAGCTTCCATAGCTTAACAAAAAGTATGGTAAGAAAGATGCTTATGTTGTGTTTACTGATTACTAACAGACCTATTAACTCAGACTCCCAGAGTGGTAATATGTTAGTTCTCTTTTTACCCACTAAGTAAAAAGAAATAAGGGAATCAATTCCTATATCAACCCAGGACATAATTGCAATGAAAAACTGTATACAGTCTGTTAAAACATGAATTTTACTTACCACAACTTGAAGCAGCCTATGGTAAGTTTGAGTGATGTTTCGCTCCTTCCACTTAACTAGATCAACTAAGTTAAGTCCAGAGATCCAACTGCAAGAACCTTCATCGAAATCTTCCTCACCCAAATAGTTTTTCAGCTGACCCAATTTCAATGAACAGAAATATGAAGCTCCAATCACCTTCCCTTCCATGTTAATACTCCATAAGGGAGACAAATCTTCTTTGACAACTATATCATCACCCAAAACAACCACTCTCTTTAGATCAGGGAAAATTTGAGGAAGAAGAAAATGTGTCTCACCAAATACTGATATGTAGTCAGTATCCATTTGTGTTGTTTGCGGTTCACTGATTCTATGGACCGAAACACGGTATTCATTGGATAATGATTGATGCCCCGGGTTCGCTACATCATGTTCTCGGTTAAAATCTTCAATCTTTATTACTTGAATGGTGGCTTCCTTGTACGAATTCCTGAAGAACCAAAGTTTCATGGCATAGTAGTTCTGTCCACTTGTTACCACATGAAAAACCTGCTTCGCACTTTCCTGAAACATATGTATAATTAGACTCAATAAATGTTACAATCTGGAAAACCAGTCTTAAAAGTAACGAACACAGGTGTGTAAAAGGACGGCGTACTTTGGCATGCATAACTGTTGAGTTGATGACAACAGATGATGCAAGTATATTATTTGAGAAAATAACATAGTGTTGCAGCGACGGATTGACATATTTGTCTGATGGAAGATCCATATCCAGCGACTGCGATTTGAAAAATTCTACAGTCAATCTCATAGAAAGGCAGTGCAGACTCTTGGGCATGGTCTGGACAGCAAGCTGATAGAGGAATGCACTCTGACTCATGTGGAAATGGGCTTCATCCTCAGTTAAATCTAGTATTTGTCTTAGTTTTTTGTCAACATTATTGCAATCTACTATGACAGATTTAACTTTGCGTATTATAGCCTCCATCTTCTGCAGCCTCTTCTCCATGCTGTCACACAGGGATGCTTCATGATTAATATTATTAAATTTTCATAAAAGACTGAATTGAACTTTACCAAATTCTGTATATAACAACAGACAAAAAAATATGCAGAGCAACAAACCAACAAAACAAACACAGACACAGACACAACTTAAAAGCCAGATGCAATTCCAGCCTCCAATTCATTATATTATAACCAGAAGCTTAAGAATGATCTCACTCAGAATAACCATGACTACATTTTTAAGCCAAAATTAAACAATGCCTGAACAGCTGGTAGGAATGTCAGACAGCATAAGCTTTACCCAAAATTATGGACTTGTACATCAGTTGAATGCAGACTTCTAAGCGAAACCATAAATCATAACAGCAAAACTAACCGTATTAAACTTAGTAAACACAATATATACTACAGATAGTGTTGTCCCTCTGACAGCAACTAAAATGATTGTTAGTTTTTCCCCCATTTTGTCTTTTATTGGTACTTCAAACCAATGACCATCCAGCTCAAATAATCTAAATAATCAACAGAAGAAATAATTTCTTCAGTATCAGGTGCAATTTCCTATTTTGTGTTCTAAATAATATTCTTATTCATTCCATTCTCAATGGATTACTTTTACCATTTATCAATGTAGTGAAAGCAGGTCAAACACAAATAATTTTATACATATGTATAGTCACCTACAACTACAGATTTTACTATATATATAACACAAGACAATCTGTTAGTATTTCCCTATTTAAGAGGTTCCGAATCAGAATGAAAAGCCAGAGATGAGAACATGGATATGCTCCTTCTGGAGAATGATGTATTCAAAGTTTTTCAGCAAAGAAATGTGCAACAAGTATATATCTATGGTTAGGTGGCCAAAAGTACTGCAGGTTTTCCCAACACTTACTGTGAAGGAAGATCAGCATCCGTGGTACTTTCACTGAGAATTTTCTCAAACTCTTGAATATTTTGCTTCAATTCACGTGACATCTTATCATGAGATGGAAGTTTAGCAATGCTAGGATAATAAGCTCTTGCTACAAAAAGGTCGTCCTTCATTTGCTTCACCACTCTGTCCTTCATTACTTCTTTATGTTCTTCACGCCAAAGACAATAGCTCCCAAATTCCAATTGACATGGCTTTCCAGTTTCATCAATAGTTGCGCCCTTATCATGCTCGGTAACTTGAGAGATGCCTTTTTGCTGCCACAGATTTGATTTAAAATGGTAAATAGTCTTTTTGTAATCATCAAAACAACCACGAACGAACAAGAAATCAACAAGTGTAAGATATATTTCAGGATGCTTACTTTTTCCTGAGGCGGCGGTTTAGGCACCTCCTTCTGCACTGGAGATGAATCTGAAATAAGAAAGAAACTGAGCTTAGTTAGCTTCTTAAGCATAGCTAAGAAGAACAAGAAAGAAGGTTCAGAAGAAGAAAATAAATACCAGTTTTCGGTTTTGCAGGGACTTGCAAGGGATCATTTCTAACAGTTCTGTTTGCAGCATCATTGGCGATAATGATAACATCCTAGTAATCAAAAAACAAAACAGGAGGAAATTTAATCATAGAGGCACGCCATTTCTGTAGAGGGGTAATTATAAACTATTGATCTATTTGTATTAGAATAAATAGCGAGGTGAACCATGCTGCGCTTAATGTCTATGTCTATCTATCAAAAAAAAATGTTTCAACAAGGACTTTAACCAGTAGGAATATGACATTAGAGAACAAGAGTAATCCAAGGAACTACCCATACAGAAAAAGATAAATGGACTGCAGATTGGATGACCAAGCTATACCATTTAATAAGAAGAGGTAAAAAAATAGAGGGGGCTGTTTATCGTACCTATTAAACCCACTACAAGACACAAAAATTAACTTGAAAAATGCACTCTAACTAATAACAGAAGATAGAACCTCAATAAGTATGAAGTACAGCCAGCAACACTTTCACCTGTTCATAGTAATTAATCTGGATCACAAGGATTTAAACTAGATGCTAAGCAGAGAGAGGAGAACTAATCTTAGGTTAAATATAGCTCAAAAACCATATATCATCGTTCCTTGTGTCCGTTTTAATTGACAATTCAACTATTCAAACAGCAAACTATCATCAGATTATGACAGAAGGTATTCATAGTCTTGCAAATTATGATCTTAATGATAATGGACATGAGCCAACAAAGCATTTCAAGATAATAAATGGCAGGGATTCATCCTAATATTTCTTCCTCAATAAGCATTCTGATGAACTTTAGAAAGCAAATGAAAAGGGCCTTCTCAGTGTACTGTGCATGGACTATTATTCTAAGAAAAAAACAAGCGGACTATCGAAAGAACAATTAAGAGCATCTGCACAACAATGAAGAAACACAACAAACACCAAATCATAAATATGAGAAAGGGAATTATAAAATCAGTTCATAGAAAGAGAACCTTTGGTAAAGTTGGCTTCAATCTTTTCATTAAGTTATCTAAATGTGTTGATTTATCATCCTACAAAGATCCATAATACCAAATTAACTTCTAAAACTCAAATTCAGAAGAATAAAAATAAGAAAAATATCCAAATCTCCATTGAGAACACAATACCTCTGACTGAATTTGTGGTCCATCCTGTTCCACCGGATCGTAATTCTCATATTTCTTATGACTCTAAAATACAAAAGAAGATCAAACATCAAACCACCATTGCTAACAAGAAAATCAACATGAAATACAAGTGCGGGTCAAATCTCTAAGACATCCTTACTGGAGTAGAACTTCGATATTCAGACCCGAATCCTGCAGATCCAAAGATACAAAAAAAATCAATAAAAAACCTAAACGCAGTTGACAAAAACCAAAATCAAGCCAGATCCAAAGATCTCAGTAAACTTAGGGTTAGAGTTGGAAAAGAAAGAGTTGTATAGAAGTAAGAAGAGTACCAGTAGATTGAAATCCATTGTGTATACCAAGTAAGAATACAAGAGGAACAAGCATTGATAGAACAACAAGACCAAACACAGCAACAGCAAGACCTCTCCAACGTCTCTTTGAAGGAGGAGGAGGATAAGTTGATGATACTCCACCACCCTTCATCTCTTTACACTATTCAAAAAACCTAATCAATCAAAATCACAGAGATTCGTCCATATCTTCTTCTTCTTCCTCCTCTTCTTCTACTTCTCCTCCTCCGAATATCTCGACATACATCAAATTCTGCGCACCAAGATAACAGAAAATCAATCAACGCAGACTTTTGTTCATAGATACCTACTGTCGATCTAAACACACGCAGAATTGTCAATAATAATAATAATAACAATAATGCTGAAGATGAGAGAGAAAGAGAGAAGAGTGTGGAGTGTGGAGGTGGAGTGAGAAGAAGGATCTGATTTTGCTTAAAAAAAGAAAAAAGAGTGTTATTGTGAACGAATGTGCGATATTATGAGATGTGCCTCTTTAGTTTTGTCGCTGTTAACTGTTTTTAACTTCTTTGTTATTTTTATTAGTAGGCTCTTTTTGTATACATTATTAGGTCCCGTCCACTATTTCACTGCCTCGTAGCATCATCCTATGGATTTCTATGTAAGACCGTGGAACACCCTATTTATTGAGACAAGTTCGTTTGCTTCATATATAAGCGTTTTCACTGTATTATTTCTAGGCAAATGTTTATTTTAATTAACTAAATTAGTTTCTTAATGAAGATTGGATCCTTAGATATGTGTGGAAACCCCAATGTGCTAACTAATTTAGTACCTCAAACGGTATTTGGATACTATAAGTAAAAATGACATAAGCAATTCTAGAAGATATTAATTGCTTAGCCATGGTTAGAATCCTAGCTCCGCCCAGGTGTACAATGTGTGATATGCATGTTCTTGTAAGTTTTTCGGTGTATAATGTCATATGCATATTCTTATAAGTTTTTTCTAAGCCATTGTTGTTGTTTCAGCCAAAATTCTCATGGGCAAAAAACAACCAAAAAATTATAGTAAAAGATCCATAAAAATGAGATAAGATAGCACAAAGAGATTTAACGTGGTTCGGCCATTTTTAGCCTACGTCCACGGGTAATGAAGTTGGAATTTCCATTAATCTCCATGTTACAGT